>VFFE01008282.1:103139-180649 GCA_008921705.1 Burhinus oedicnemus | reverse complement strand
AAAAAAAAAAAAAAAAGCCCACATCAAAAAAGATCTTTTCCTTTTCCTCCATGCAAAAATAAAATATGCCAGAACAAAGTTTATTTGATGGACTTCCACCTATTTCCCTTTAGGAGAAAGGAATATTTTTTTTGCCCTATCTACCAAAGCATCTGTCACTACAAATACTCCTAGCAGGATTTTGTTTACATTTAATGCTTATTTTGTTCCTTAGGTTTTTGTTCTTTCCCCAACTGTTACATTCATATCAATGCATTCTGTTGTCAAGCATCGTTTCCACTTGTAAGAGTGAGATGATTAAGCATGCGACTGTACCCTTGTTGCTGTATTCCAGGATCATTCAATAAAACAGATAGAATCTCAGCTTCTTCCCATAACCTTGTGTTTTGTTTTTTGTATATGCCTGTGCACTGGTTTGCCATTTTTTAAATCCTTTTACAGAGCAAAAATAATCTTCAAAGGACAAATGAAAGGTGCAGCTAGTCTTCCTGAAAACTAAACACTTAAACACTGCTCTGGAATCATTCTCACTGAAGAGCTGGGATGCATCCTGATCTCGAGGACACTCTCCCTGCTTGTGAGGAATTCCTATTGTTTTACTCAGCATGGGATCAGTAGAAATTCCTCCTGATACACATGGCTTACTTCTTGCCATGGCCCTCCTGATAGCTGAGGGGTCACAAAATCACCAGGGTTGGAAGGGACCTCTGGAGATCATCTAGTCCAACCCCCCTGCCAGAGCAGGGTCCCCTTCAGTAGGTTGCACAGGATGGTGTCCAGGTGGGTTTGGAATGTCTCCAGAGAAGGAGACTCCACCACCTCTCTGGGCAGCCTGTTCCAGTGCTCTGCCACCCGCAAAGTAAAGAAGTTCCTCCTCATGTTCAGATGGAACTTCCTGTGTTCAAGTTTGTGCCCATTACCTCTTGCCCTATCACTGGGCACCACTAAAAAAAAATGGTCCCATACTCCTGGCACCCTCCCTTTAAGTATTTATAAGCATTGATGAGATCCCCTCTGAGTTTTCTCCAGACTAAAAAGACCCAAGTCCCTCAGCCTTTCCTCATAAGAAAGATGTTCCAGTCCCCTAATCATCTTTGTAGCCCTCTGCTGTACCCTCTCCAGCAGTTCCCTGTCCTTCTTGAACTGGGGAGCCCAGAACTGGACACGGTACTCCAGATATGGCCTCACCAGGGCAGGCAGTGAGGTCAACGGGAGTGGTCTGTGCTCTGAGAGAGGTAAATTAGGCTCCTGGGGACTTTCTGCACTCCCTCCTGGTGGCTTTGAGTCTCCCGAGTCACTAGTTCAACACCACACAGAGGTTTCAAAGGAGCCTAAGCATCCTTGGGAAATAGCCTCAGTCATAAGTGAGGATCAACATGGCGTTTGTTGCAGAGGTTTTCATCTAGAAGAATGCTAACAATGTAAAAAAACCCCTTCTGTCATTGACGCTAGCGGCAAATCCTCCAGGGTGCACTGTGCTCAGGTCTCTGTCTCCCTGTTCTTGGAGGTATTTCTGTCTTGTTTATGAAAAGGCAAACATGCACTCTTGTTGTCATTGAGTACAGCACAGCTCAAATACTTTGATGTGAAGTTAGGGTAGTGAAACAGATTTACACACAACCAAGCACTTGTAAATTAAAAAAAGCTGGGTTTCTAACCCTGAAGTAAAGCCTGTCCCCAAGGCCCGTTTTCCTACGCATACTTTAAGGTCCCTCTGCAACGCTGGTGAAGTGGAAAGAAGATGAAAAGGAGAAAAAAACCAAGGCCTTCAACCTTCAATACAGTTATAGAAGAGCCAGCTACAGACCCAGATGACGTTGCTGAAATAATGTATTCCAGAGTCTGTCAGCTGAGTCCTGCTGCTGTCAAAGTATGCCCTGTGCACGTGGCCACAGCTGTTGACTTCACTAGTAGAAGAGGTCACCCATGAAGGAGAAAAGAAAGGTATTAGAAAGACAATCAACAGTAAGTGGCAAAAACTGTTCAGCAACTGCATGGCCTCATTTGTACTCTGATTATATTATTCTGATAAAAAAACAAACCACGCAGTGTCTATTTCATAAAACAACAATGGAAGATCAGCCTCTGCAGGACTGCAAGGAACCATTTCACTCTCTGGCAAGAAAGCAGGCTGACAACACTGGAAATAGAAAACTTCTCTTTGCTTCCGTTATACCTGTCTAGTGGCTACTGACCAACTGTCTTACAGCACACTGAAAACATACTGTGTTACCACACTGCATACCTACCTGGAGGGACTGGAGTCAGACATCATGATTGCTAAGTCCCGCTCACAAGCTTTGGAAAGCCTAGATGTGGTAGTGCTTGCCCAGTGCGGGCTGAGGCTCCGGAACAGCCAGACAGAAAATGACTGTGCGTTCAACAGCAAGAGAGTCCTCTGTCTTTCCTCTAGGTCTGAGACTGGTTTCTCATCACAAAGGGACATCATTCAATCTTTGGCTTCTCTGCTGAGAGAATGAAAAGTTAATTCACACCACTGATTTCACAATGACAGATTCCCTAACTCATGAAAACTACTGCTCTGCTTGTTATGAGTCTGTCTCACAGCCAGAAGACCTTTTCTCGCCATGATGGCTGGTACAAAGGGAAGGGCACTCAGCCTGCACACTGTGTCTGTGTGATCTCTCATGTGCTTGATTTCAGTCTTGTTTCACATACCATCAAAGAAATGGCCATACCCCACTTCTTAAATTTCAGTGTACCTCAGTTCCAGTCTGCAAGACAAACTAGATGATACCGTCTCCTCCGCAGATAGAAGCACAGAGTGGGGAGCCAGACGCGCACAAGACTCACAGAGCTCCATTCCCCTCACAGTCAGGCTCTAGTCAAAGCAGGTATGATTTTCAACCCAAGATCACTGAGGGCTCAGGAAGCACATCTTCCCACTTTCCTAACCCACTCCTGTGTGATGCTTTATGGCCTATCCTACAGCATCATCAGTAACCGTGTTTGGTACTAGCTGCTGCTGATTGAATCTATAGAGGATCTTTGTAAGATAAATGTGCAGCGTAAAGGAACACTTTCCTCCCAGCAGCTTTCTTCCCTTCCACCTGCCTACCCGCAGCGGCAGACAGGCTGCTTCCAATACTTTTCAGTGAGGAGAGGGATGAAAAACTCTCCCTTCACCACTGGCAAGGACTAGGCAAGGAGCCTCATGTCTTTTACAACTAATGTTGCAGAGTTTATCTTGTAGAAGACCAGGGCTTTAGGAGTCAATGGACGCATGCAGATCCCACGCTAACAAGACTGTCAGCAGAAAGGGATGAAAGGCCTATGCCACATGCTGAGAAGACAACGGAGGTAGAATGTAACCATCCACTCATTTTCTTCTGATCGCGTTGGAGGGCGGAGCAAATATCTGGCATGCCCAAAGATTTGAGAGGCCCCAAAACTGGACTGAGGCATAAACCACTAGTCATCACAAAGGCTAAGGAAAGGAAAAGTCTGGAGAAGCTATTTGGCTTTCCCTGCCAGATCAGGTGGCCATCATTTGTGTTGTCTATTTCAAGTAATCTTTAAGAATCAAATCGTGCTGGAATTATATGATACTAATCAAATCTCCTGGGCCATAATTCTCACTCTGACATTTTATTTGGCTCACAGCCTTGAGTTAATCACCACTCCCTGCCTCAGTTTCCTCACAAACAGGAATGGATGCATTCGAATTACACTCACCTGAAAGGCGTGCTGTAAAATTTAATTAAGCCCTGAAAAGCACTCTGCAATTGTGAGATGAAAAGGTGCCATTAAAGGCTTCTAGTATTATATTTCACTAAGACTCTCAGAAATATTTTGGATGGAGTTAAAGAGAGAAAATAAAAGGCAAATAAATCATAAACATTGCAGAATAAATGCCGCCCGCCCCTTCTTATCTGTAACTCACAAGGCATATAGATTACATCTAAATAATCCTTTGTATGAAAAACTGTCCATACATTTGCACGCAAGATGTAAGGACAATGCTGGTTTTATATGAAGGGGAATATACATGTTTCCTTGCACACCCTCAGTGAAGTTAAAAGGGTTAATAAAATATAAGTTGAGATCAAAAGAAAGCTGAGGTGACATTTTGGCCTTGAGGCCTTCTCTTGGCTGTGGGAAAACAGAATGAGGCTGCTCTGCAACCTACAAGCTGAAGTACAATTAGTGGTGTTTTCAGACTGCATGTTTTTTTCTAGGTTAAATCCGTATAGATATGAGCATATGCAGTAAAAGCACTGTGAATTTGGTTTTTCCAGTGGAGAATTACAAACAGTGTTAAAGATGGAGACAACCTGAGAAAATTCAAAGTTATGTAAATAGAAGATTATACCCGCCCAGATCAGAACCAGATAAAACATTAAAATCATCATTATAAAATGCACTCAAAAGGGACGGGCTTGGTGCTTGTGTGTGCAGCTGCAGTGTCATGCACACATCCTGAGGACAACTGGAGGCAGTTGGCCTTTCATCTTTTGACTCAAGACCTCCCCAAGACCTATGCGTTACAGCATGAAGAACCACACACTCTATCAAACATCGTTATTTACATAACACATGGCAGGGAGTGGTTATGGAATAAATCAATACTTTGTGATATTTGTTACGAGCCACATGGCACAGCTGAACATTTCTAAGGACTTACCCAAGGTCTGGCTTAAAGGAAGCTTGTTACAGCTATATTAAAATTGCCTAATAAGTGAGGTTCCCAGAGAACTGCACGGAGCCTTTTGGTTGTTTTTTTTTCCTTCACTGGACTGTAGCCTAGTGAGGGCAGGGCTTTCATTCACAGACGAGCTCCTGATCTGACCCTCTCCAACACAGACTTTTTCTGCGTAAACTACAAACTGATCTCCTTTCCCTGCTGCCCCTCTCCCAATAAAACAGATTCCTAAGGATAGCTGTGATTACAGCTGTGGACAATTGCTCTAGATTCTGTAAAAAATCTCTTAAATAAAAACCCACCATAATTGTTCACCATGAGACTGGCTCTTCAGACCCATGCTTGGAGATAGCAGTGTAGCTACACAGTGGGACAGTGATACAGTCTTCCCTTAGGTCCCTAGACTGGGAGGTTTGTGTGAAAGTGGAACTTCCAGAGGACAATGAAGTATAGGTACCTATCTCTCTTTATCGAGTACATGAACAGCCTGGACAGCTAGCTTACACATGCAGGCGTGATGTCTGAAGTTTGACTATGTGAATGCTGAACACCCTGCACAAAATTCTTTGTACAAGAGCTTGTCACGATGCCCAAACAGCACCATTTTAGCTTAAATACTATCTGACCATCACTTTCCTGTGGTCTTAAAAATTAGACTTTGGTGTAAAATCACAATCAGGGAACCCAACTAACCTTTCTATTTTCATTCTGCCAAAGCATATTCATTAAAATCTCCAGTTTGGTGAGGACTGTTTTAGAACACTAACGATGCTTAGAATAGGATTTTTTCAGTTCCAAACACCAGAACAGCCGAATGCACAACAACACTCAATAAGTTGCAAATTCACTGGGACAAAGCCCATGCTTTCATTTTGTGTTTGCTCAGCACCTAGCACCTGGTTCACAATTAGGCCTAATAAAGTAGCTAAAATACAAAGTGGCAGTAACTGAGAAATATGATACATTATACTGGGGATATAGCTATTAAATAATAATCTAAAACCCACTAAACAAAAATTCCTCTGGGAATGCAAGAGACAACTTACGTAGTGTAAAAAGAAAAACAGTAAACAAAATATCTCATTATATTCTTTCTTCTGTAGTAAGAATATAGGCAATCACAAAACGTAAGAAAGAGAAGGCAATCCAGAATGACTTGCCAGCCCAGTAAGGAATCTTCACAAAGTCAAATAAGTACAGAAAAAAAATAACCTGCAAGAACCGTGAGATTCCATGAAGCAGTAACAAAGAGGTTGCATACGGAACTTGCTAGACAAACTCTTACCAAACCACCAAACAGCCAAATTTTAAAAAATGATTCAACATACAATACATTACATGTCAGTAAATCATTTAATAGAAAGTCACCTGAAATATTCAACTATGTTTGTTTAGATGCTAGCATAAAACTGGGTCTAAAAACTTTAAAAATTCAGCCTTTCGTTTATTCTGCTTCTCAGAGTTCATACATTAGTCATCTGCTGCCTCAGCTACATCAACATAACTTTTTTTTTGTGTCTCACAGCTTTCTTACTCCCTTTGTTTCAATGGCCATTTCAAATATTTTTCTCTTTTCATGCTCTTCCTTCTCAGCTCCTTGGTTTCCACTTATTATAAATCAAATACAAAACAGCATTTTAGAGCACCACAAAACACTGCCCTTAGACCTCTTTCTTTACTACTTCTTTCACTATTGCTGTTCCTTGAAAGAACTACCAGGCTTGTTTAGACTGCCTGAGTCTTCTTTTCCTACTGCAGCCTTTATTTTTTCACCTGTGACATGAAGTACGTTTGTGACAGCTTTGAATTCACCTTTGCTAGAGGGTTCCCATAGAAAACTCACGTGTTCAATTGTACAACCTGCCCGCACTCCCTATTTATGCTATTTCATGCCTTTGAGATGCCTGTAGACTAAGTCTTCCAGAGCAAAGAAAGCATTAATTGACGTCAGCAGCTTCTATTGAGTAGTCTTATGCATATCCACAGTGTCATATACACTAACCATACACAAACCCCCCTCAAGAATAAACGATTTGAGGGAACTGCCCCTTGGGAAATTTGCAGAGACTGTGTTAAATTCAAGATTTTAATATTTCAGTAATATTTTAAAACCCCTGATCAGGTGATATAAACAGCTGATACAATAATTAAATTTGCAGATGATACTAAATTAGGAAGTGTTGCAAACATAGGTGAAGACAGAGAAATAACACAGAGGACCTGAGAAAGCTTAGAAATAAGAGCAGGAAATAACGAAATTAAATTCATCCGGGAAACATGCAAAGGTACAGTACATCTGGGGGAAATATTTCAAAATTAAATATCAAAAGTAATCCGATCTTGTGGTTCAAGGTGTAAACTGATTGCCACAGCTGAAATAATCCCCTCAACCCTCCTGCTCAGCAACATATAACTGGCAAGGTACGTTACGAAGGGTTTTGAAAGATCAGGCACAAGTTATTTTTGGAGGCAGGATGTCTGTCTCTTACAGAAAATCCTCTGCAACATCTATATTCAGAGAAATAACCAGGTTCATTGAGAGCACATTCTCACTCTTGGGCAAGCAAAATATTTGCTTACCTCCCCCCTTTCATGCCCAACAGTTACCTCCATCCCCCCCATTCGTATGCATTCAGCACAGACCTATGACACAGTGGTAGTAGTACTAACGGGTTAGAACAAGTTCAAAAGAACAGGGGAAGGGGATGCCAGACTAGTTAGAGGGTGAATTATCTGGGCTCTTAGTATTCCCAACCTCTGAGAAACTGCCTCAGCCACTTTTCACTCTCAGCGGCCACAGGGGCTGCTATACCAGACAAGCAGTAATGTTGTCAGAAACACAGAACCAGATACTCAGTTGATGTCAGTCAGGGTTTTTCTGCTGACTTCAAAGAGAATAGCAAATTTAATGTGAGTTTGCAGTGAAATAGGATATTGAAATGCTTAAGTGCAGGTTAGTTTTCCATCCCCAGACTCACCACAATCAGGAATTAGAGAAGAGATGAGGCTTTGTATGGCATTGATAAAACCACAGCAAATATATCACAAAGCTTTGGCCCTTGAATGCCATCAACTCCTAGAGAGGCTGGAAGAAGTTGAATGGAAATCAATAACAATGAAGGATCTCAGACAGATGGACTCTGAAAAAAGTCACTATCTTCTTTTGTTACACATAAAACAAAAGACAAGAAACGTCGTTAAAATAAGTAAATTCATGATATCCCTATAGCAAATCAGTCTCTCTGCTTCATAGCAGAGCTGCTGCTTAGGAATTAACTTCCTACTACAGATCTAAACAAACAGCATATATATCCTTACATGTTCCCTGCCCTGTTCTTCCTAGATAAACAATCTGAACAGGAATGAAATTAGAGACTGAGATGAGTCATTGGTTTCACCACTCATTCAGATCTGTTCATTGTCTAACACCCTCTCCCCCGCAATGTGTTCAGTTGATTCAATTTATTATGAAATTCCATAGGTGTGAATGGCTGGACAATAGCTTAAGGAGTCTTCGCAGCTGGATTACCTCTCGTCACTGAAGGTGGTATGGTTCCACACAGGCCAAGAATAGGATTTTGTAGAAATTAAATTGAGAATTAGTATCTTTTCAAAAAGATTTTCTGTACTGTAAAGAACAAATCATACACTTTTTCACAAGAATTTTTGAGTCAAGTTTACAGTTTGTGTGAAGTTGACAGCCTTTACTTCCATCTGATCAGACTGAAGCAGGTAGTCTCCTGCAGTGCAGCTATCCTTAAAAAGTCATACTGAAACATGTGAAACATCCATTCCCTTCTGGTCTCATGGAAATTAGTTTTCTGAGGGTATTTCTGATAACAAATAGAAGGAAACAAAAAAAAGAAAAAAGAAATTTTGTAAATAATCTTACAACTGTTGTCAGCTTGTCACACTGGAGTGGATTGGAAGCTCCAAGAAGAATACGTTAATGGCACTAAAAACATCTAATGAAGAGACTGTTAACATGTAGGTACCAGGGGGATAAGGATAATCTCTAGTTAAGGACAATACTTGGACCTTAAGTGATCTGTGGTCTGTTCCTCACTGTGCCACAAGTTCCCTGTATAAACCCAAACAAATGGCTTTATATGTACCTTAATTCTAGGTCTGTAAAGCTAGTACTTTCTCAGCCATACCTATTCATGTTGCAAGCTATGTACATGCACAGTGTATCTCACAATAGGAGACAGATTTTGAAGAGAGGAGAGAAGGTATTTCCAAAGCAGGTAATACTATTACAGGCAACTGTCACTGTCACGCTTCATTAAGCATGTATGTCTACAAAATCTCCAACCAGAAGAGGGAGAAGATCTGTGGTTTGCAATCTCTGGACCAACAATTCATTATGAATCACTTTGGGTGGGCTGAATTTGCACTGAATCATCAAAACCTATGCAGAGGTTATAGGTAGCACCATTATGCAGTCAAATAACTTTGGCTCTCCATGGCACGTAGGTTTTCCAGCAGTCACAAACCCCCACACCTCCACAAGCTCATTATAGTATATAAGAAGGTTGGGCATGAAGATAGAAATGCAATCGTGATATAATGGAGGGTGGTGTCTGATACTATCAGGGCTTTTAATATTAGTCTTATTGCTGCGGGGTCTGAGAGCTTCCAGCTCAAGTTGGGCACTGGCATCGTCCAACTGTCTGACAGAGAGACCTGCAGGCAAAGCTGTGGTTATGAAACTTGAGATGAGCAGATCTCCTATCTGTATAATGAGCTAATTAAAAATTAATTTAAACATAGTCTATATAAAGTGCTGAAGCATATAATATGGGGTATAATCCCATGCTGGATTTGACAACCCACAGCTGCTACTGCATATTCAGTGTTTTTGGACAAAATTATATGCTTCTTCCAGACTCCAATGAGAATTTTCCCTGAATGAGCACTTCAGGATCTGATTCCAGAACGCAGACTGAATGGTTAGTTCATGTGATTATGTGCAGAGATAAAAGCTCAGATCTAGAAGTCGTTTGACTGTGTTTGCACAACCATAATATTTTTAGACTGAGCAATATTCTACAAAGAGAGCATGGATACAACTGCTGTCCTTGCCCGCCATTCCTAGTTCCAGACTTTCTTTATGCTGAGCCAGCTTGTGTGGCTCAGCACTTTTAGTGTTGATGCATCCATAAATGGGATGAAAATTTCTGTATCAGTAATATGCACAAAAGGTATTTTGCCTGCAAGGCATGTGGACCTCTGGGAACCACGTGGAAAGCTGAAAGGCAAGCTCTGATTGCATTCCTCTGCCAATGAGTCTCAACTGGGACACAGATATATAGAGGTGTCAGGAGCTGAGAAAGCAGAAATCAGAGGAGTAGGAGTGCACTCAGGAAGCCATGAAAGAGAAAGAGTTCCTACAGTTCTTGCTCACTTCTTGGACAGCTACCTACCACAAGAGGTAATTGAGCCCTGCCCCAAATCGGGTGCTAATTACTACTGCAGAGACATTGGGACTAGTGGATTCTCCAATCCCTGTTCCTAGCAGCCAGGCCAAAGCTATGATACAACACTACAACACTGATTGCAGGACCAGCTAGAGGAAGAGCTGTTCCCTTGCTTGTCTGTTTCTTAACAGTGATATTGAAATAGCCTAAATTGTACAAATACTGTAATAGACCTGTTAAAAGAAAATTCTGTTTCGGTTTGAATGAGGACAACTGGATGGTTGCCTTGGCTTGAAGACTGAAAACCATATAAACATGAGTCCAGCTACATGAAGCAAGATAGGAATAAAAGGATTGCTTCTGAGTATACTTACTCAATGTGATAATTAATTTTTGAATCTGAAAACAACCGCTATCACTGATGGTTCACTAAATGTAGGTATGTTGGTGGTTTGTTTACTATATTAGTAAATAAAACATTTTCTTTCTTCCTTAATAAGCATGTTAATTAATCATATAGAGATATAGCCTAGAAACACAATTAGGTAAGAATTATGCATGGCCACACTTACCAGGTACAGAATCGCTATGACTCTTGATAGGAATAGCCTCAAACAGTCTGAGCAGAACAGAACAGCAATCGAGAAATAACGCCCTACTTGAAAAAAAAATCTTGCATATTCAGCAAGCTTTCTCAAACAGCAGGAACTTATTTAGCCTTTTTTCACCACCTTTATCCTGCCAGTGTTCCCAATGCAGAAAAGGCACAGACGCGCCAGGATTCTCTCTGTGTTGCAGGCAAGGAGCCCAGGGATGGTGATCCTCTTGGATGAAGATAGAGAACCATGAGCAACAGGTACTCTATCTGGCTGAGACACACAATATTTAATTTGAGAAAGAGCCTTCCATTATTCCCTTAAAAACTCAGTAGTAAAAAATCAGCATAGAATAAACCCATGTTTAATTTGTTGATTCTAGCCAGCTACTGAGTATTGCTTATTGGATTCTCATGGGAGTTCACAAGAGTCTAATGGGTTCCCATAAAAGGGCACATCTGTATATTTCATCAGTAGTACTGTCAGCATGCCACCTTTGTTCTCTGCTACCTACAATGACTTTTCATAGAATTTCTAACCGAGATCAAAATATTATTTTCTTTTTCCAGCATAGTTATATGTACATCCAGGATGAAGACCATAATCATCGATCACAGCCCTCTGTCCCAATAGGACTCTCCATAGAAAGGCCAGAGTTCATCTGCACAAGAGATGGGATCTCTTGTGGGCTATTCAAGACTTCTTTACGAAATGAAGAACAAATTTCCAAACAAGCTAAGTAACACTGGAAACCTTAGTATCTTTTGCTTTATGCACATAGCACTTCTCTTTGACCTTGCTTGCTCTGCCATGAAACAGAATGACGTGTAGATTATATTAGAGAGATGACCATAGTACAAAAACATATACAGAGCAGAATATATAAGAAGACATTGGATAAACCATTCCTCCCTGACCTTTCCCCACATACACATGCCAAAGATTTGATAGTCCTGACAATGAGCTTAACATTTACCAGACGAGACCTGATTAATGCTTTCCCTTTTGGAGCTGGTCAAATTTGTAATAATTGCCTGTTACAAAAGGAAGAGAAGCAATACATTTACTGTTGAGCATAGAAACACAAGTTAGAAAAGAAAAAAACCTCTTCATCATAAGAAGAAAGCAATACTCTCATGTCCTGTACCTCACACTTCAGACCTCTCTTTTGCATGATTTTCCCTAATTGCACATATTGATTAGTGTTTTGTACAGCCCATTCTTTAATCTTTAGTAATTTCCCCATGAAAATAAGATTTAAAGGATGACAAAATACACACCATGCTTATTCTTTCCTGCCAATTTCGTAGACAGAGACATTTTAGTCAAAAATTGTTGAAGACCTGAATTCTCTGATGGAATTTTTACACAATGCTGAATAATGAATTCCCCAAAGAGCTGTCTGGAGTTCTCTTGCAGTCCAAACTGTTCAACACGGAGGCTTATCGCAACAGTTTGCCTCAAGGAATGAGCAGAGCAAGGTTCCCATCACAGTTTACTCAAATCACGCTCAAGAACAGTTTTGAAAATCCATAGTTCAATTGGCAGAAATAGAGTTTTCTGCATATTCTTTTTTTTTTTTTTTTCAGCTGCGCCTGAAAGGGAAGAGTAAAATTATCTCACAGCAGTTTTCTTTTTAGGTGTGGTTAGATACTTGGGGAGCAGTTGAATCTTGTGTAGGGTCCAATGCAACAAGAGCAAGAGGTTTGAGGTGGAACCTGATCAAAGACTTCTGGTTTTTATATCTTTCTCAGGCTTCTCTGACGTGGCTTTTCAACCATACCTCTTTCCAAATTAAACTCATGCTCAGAAATACAACTTCAGCACACCTTTTCGGAACATCCCTGTATGTGATGGATCCAAAGCACCCGATGCCAACAAGTCTTCTAGTTTCTATTTGCAGCAGCACCAATCTGGTATATTGGGAATGTAGAACAGCAGTAGTGTTTACAGGCAAGACTTTAACTGTTTCAATGGATGGGGTAAAAAAAAGGTGTCTTTTTATGTTGTATGGTTCTATACACATTAAGCATGTTTCTTTTTTTTTCCTCACCTGCTGAAGAAGCCATCTAACAAACTGAGGCCTAAAGAGAAAGAGTATAGATGCAGCTACAGTAAGGATGTGATTTCATGGTCAGCTTCATCTAGTTAAACTTTGAAATGCTACTGAAAGGGACAGACCTTCCCTTCCACCACTTTACCTGTCTCTCCTCCACACTTTGTGTCAGCACATGTGGTTGCATGCCTCAGCAGTCAGCCAGATCCACTCCCCTGTGCAGGTGCCTGCACAGCTGGATGAGTGCTGCTGCTGACACACCAGCAAGGACAGGGGACAGACACTCACCCTTTTCACCACCTTTTCAGCAGTTTAGAAATAGATTAGCCATGGCTGATACAAAACTACACCCAAGTATCACCCCTTTTTGTTGATGGAAGGAAATAACAGATTCCCATGTTATTTGCTGCACAACAACAAATCTCATTACTGATAAAGAATAAGCATTTGGGATACCTGCCTTTATGATACCATAGTCTTTGTTAATACAAATGGAAACAGATATAAGTCAGACAAGTGTTTGTTTCAAGAGATAAGACAATAAATGGAAAAATTAAACCAAGTGAAATGAAATTCTAAGAGAAGGTTTTGTAGACAGAGAACTGTAAAGCTTGAACATTCGTTTTTCATTACTTTCTCATTTTCATCTCAGAGAATATTACTTCCAAAACTATATTTAATATTGGTGTCATGCTAATTAGTAGTACATCAAAAGCTGGCTTAGGAGGCAGATCTAAACCAAATGGTGGAAAAGGCAATACACCAGTGGCTTCAGCAGGATTTGGATGAAGCCTTTAACATTTGTTTCTTCCTATTATTCATCTCCCACTTTCTGCTAAATTCACAAGGAACACTGCAGAAAAACTTTAAGAGGTGTAAAAAGAAAAAACTAGGGGACTACAGAATGAATAGTGCAAAATCAACCTTTTTTTCGAAACAGAAATTCTTACTATTGAGGAAAAAGAATAATTTAAACCCGTATCAGGGAAAGAATTAAATAATAGGAGAAAAAGGGACAGCTTCCTCCACAACATTTAGCACTATCCATTATCAGTGCCAAGATATCAGACTGGATAGATCACCACTCCGATCCTGAACGATGATTTCTGTACAACTTGCTGCCCTTCACATCACCACTAGTGGCACGGTGCCTCAAGCCTTGATTCTGCAAGACAGCAGGATACAGACACCAGCGCTCTGTTCTGCAGTAGGATATATAACAGCAGTTCCCACGGCCGTCAGGAGGAGCTGTGCGGATACCTATTTCCAGGAGGGGTGGGGTGAGAGTACTTGGAATGCAGCTAATGAAAGTTCAAGTCAACAGGTTTGGAAACTTGGCAAAGACAACGCAGACAAATAACTCAAAGTTTGCAGGGCACCTCTGTGACTGGTATAAATCAGATGAGTACTGCTCAGTTCAAGGGAACCTGCCAATACACGACAGATGAGCACCCACTCCTTTGCAATGCTCCTCTGAATCTCAGTATCTGAACAACTTGGATCTCATCCAGCTTTCTAGTGCTTCCTCCAGGCCAGGAAGAATGTGAAAACCATGCAAAACGTTCTGCCATTCTCAGGGCAAAGGAAAATAAAATCACGTTTGATCATGAAAGTTGATCCTCCATTTTCGCACAACAGCAAAGACAGGCAGAGGAGCTGTAACAAAGAATGAGGAACTTCCTCCCCTTCTTTGACATCACTGCCCCCTACATGCTTTCCTGCTGCTGACAGAAATGAAAGTCAGGTCTGGATGAGCCCAGTGGAGATACCCAGAGGCACCAGAGCAGTGCTAGGCCCCTCCCAATGCCACGCCGTAGTTCAAAACCTTGAAAGGCTGCAGAACTCCCACCATGCTGCAGTTCAGCTCCCCACCCAAAGAGCCAGATACCTATAGCAGCATGCTGTCTTCTCAGCATGTCTCTACTACAACGAGTCCGTATCTTCTCTGCCTTCTACCCGTATAGTCACATACTTCTCTCATTGTGCACAAATGAGCATCTCTGCTCCTCCTGCCCATTGTACCTCCAGCAGCAGGTCAGTACCAGCCAAAGCCTCTTATTTGCTGAGCTTTACTGACTGCATCTGCCCTAGCTCCCCATTTTCACGTGCTGACTTTAATAGCTGCCTTTCTAAACAAGAAGGTTGTCTTGAGGATTTTTGAGACCATGGAACCTGTAGTAAAAGGGAGCCTTGATAATGCCAGAGAGATAAGATGTCATGCCTTGAGATGCAATGTCACTCCATGCATACTGTGCACGCACAGGTCAGCTGCGTAATATATGCACTGATGTGCCCTGTGCTAGAGCTAGCAAAATTACTTTCCTGCATATGCACAGTGGCTTTTTTCCTAGCAGCCACCGCCACCAGTGTTAAAAAAGCACGCAGCTGATGCGAAATAATGGAGAAAACTTTTCTGTGAGCTTTTCATATGAAGCGTGACATTTTACTGGGCAGTTACAGAGGACATCTGGCAACTCCTTCACTGGCTGATAGGTTTGGAGATGTCTCCACATTGGCACTGCAACAGACTGCTTAGTCTCGGACTTCGCAGTGTTCAGGCCTACTGATCAAAATAAGTAGCAAATAAAGAGGTAAAATACAAATGAAACATAGAGGTCAAAAGCAAACCAAAACTTTTCAAAACATAGCAGGATTTCATCCAAGTTTAGGAAGAAGTTCATTCCTTAGCAGAGTAAGGACTCAGGTACCTAGGCTGTTGATATTGACAAGAGCAAAAGATGGCTCCTAGTTGCAAGACCTGGCTCTATTAATACCAGCATCCAAAACAACTGAAATTATCAAGCATCTGGTTCAGCCCATTACCGAAAGGCAGGGACCAAACTCCAGATTGAGATTTGAATTTTACTGTTATTTCAGGGCTGATGGTGAGAGGGTTCAAATACAGAGTTCTAGGCTTCCTCTGGCATATCTTCAGCAAAACTATCACAGTTCTCTAAACCCATCGCTTTCCCAAGATGCTGCTGTGGACATTGCTGAAGGGCTGGGAGGAGAAAGGAGTGGAGGAGAAGAAAGAAGTTTCTCATTCTTCCCTCTTGTCCATCCTGTTTTCATGGCTGTGTATTCAGAGGATTGTCTTTCCACAAGCAAACGACTAGAGACAAGCTCACCCCAAATGTATGATCTCTCATGTTTCAAGCACTTGCTCTCTCTTCTTGCTGAATGTTTAGTTACAGCTTGAAAAATGGGTATGTGGAATGAAGATATTTCCCCTTTGACTAGCACATTTGCAAAAGGTATGTCAAGGATCTGAGGCAAGGGGTATGGGCAAGCTTTCAAGAAAGTTTTTCCCCCCCCTTCTCCTTTGCTTGCTTATTGGAAGAGCAATAAATATCAAGTAGACAGGCCCTTCTCACAGTTACAAAGCCTACCTGTAACTGAGCTGGATAATTAGCAGCCTTGAAGATGATATATGACTTTCATTACCCTTTGGGACTGGAGACTAAATGAGGACAGAGCTAATTGCCGTGCAAAGCAGTTTGGCATGAATGAGAAAAATGCAGGCGCTGTCTCCTGCCAAAAAAAGGGCCCTATTGCTGCTCTGATCTCATGGCTGGTTTTTGCCGCAGGAGTTCACTTGGTGTCCATAAATCATGGTCTGCTTACAGCTGAAACTGCACTGAGTCATCAACATGCAATAAGCTGAGTGACAGATTCCAGCCTGACTACATTAGAACTTCAAACTTAGTCCTCCCCCCCCAACACTACCCATACTTAACAGAAAATTAAACCCAGACTACACAGACATGAAGGCTGTGAGAAACACAAGGCTTGTTTACTTGACAATAGTTTTTTAAGACTGATGTTTCCAGGAAATAGCATCATGCATTTTGAAAGGGAGAGGGCCACAAGTACTGAATTTACAAAATTACCCAATGCTATAGCATTTGGTTTGTCCTTCCTCATATAATTGCTGATTAAAATGTATTACCCTCCTTTAATGATCTAAAGTGGCACTTTGTCATCTTAGTTCTTATGGAGATGGATTTAGTCAGCTATCTGAGAAAATATTTTGCTGCTCTTTAAAATTAGGCCAGAAGAACCTGAAATCTGATTGTAAATCTGCTTCCAAAGTGACCTGGGGCACATTAACATCCATATTGTACCCTTAAGAAGTGTGGGCTTCTGGGGAATCTAAACCATCAATGCAAAAGAGAGTCCTTGAAGATACTCTTTTCTTCTCCACATTCTGTTTTACAGAAGATTTTTTGCTTTTCCCTAAAGGTACCTTAGGTCTATTTTTTTTTTAATGGAAGAGATTGTGCTGAATTTGCAATATGGTATCCTGTCAGTTCCTAATCAATTAGCCCACATCAGCTCAGTATAAGGCAGATACCAATTTAACTCACAGAGCTAAGCCTTCTGATTTTCTCTAAGGGCAGTCACATAATTCATTCTTTGTAGTGCCAAATTATATTTGACATTTAATTTAAAACTCAAGGTACCATAATGCAAAATCTCACTAAAAATAATGGTGATAAAGCAGAGGAACATTTCATTTGACAGTGAGGATTTTTTCAGCTTATTTATGCACCCAAACTTTCCCCCTCCTCCAGATTTCAAAGCCTCAAACTCACCAGTGCTGGTTATCCAGGCAATCACTTTCAGGTGATTTTAGCCTCTACAGGTGCTTGCATACAGTAAAGGGGCACTTGAAGGTGAAGCAAGAAAGCTGGCTGCTGCTCGCCTTTTGGAGGGTGAGCTCTCCTCTCCCTGATGACACATAAGCTCAAAGACATTTCATGTATTCTTGCTGCTGTAGCTAGTAGAAAGAAACATTTCAATAGAGTGACTAGGCTAATGGGAATGGTTATGTGTGGACTGGGGAAGGGGGAGTCAGCCTGAAAAGGCTGACTTTTCTACTTTTAGAAGACCCAACACAAAAGAACCCCAACAAACCCAGTTTAATGGCTTCATTCACCATTCTCTGCCATGCAGTAACGCCATTCACAGCCACCTGGCACCATGGAAGTCTGTTGGCTCATGAAGCATGTCCAGACTCTAACAATACAACTTCATGCATAGATAATAATAAAAAGACTTTCTTAAATGTGCAACACTGCCAAACTGTGGGGAGTTCTAGCCATGGGCTCAGTCAGCACTTCCAGTGGATGAACAGTCAAACTCTAAAAACACTAGTGGAAAAAAAACATGCAGCCATTTCTCTCAAGGTGAGTTGCTTGTAGGGACTAACTATTTCTGCTGGCAGCATGCAAAATGCTAAATAGCCAGTGACTTGCCTGGCTAATCCAGAGCAGCTCTATGAGAAGAGAAAGTAATGGATAACAGTAGGTTCTGCTTTGTTGAGACAACACCATATAACAATAAGCAAAGTACATTGGTAGCACAATCCTCCTGAGAGTGACTCAACTTCTGTCCTGTCAAAAAACAGCTACTACTTTGGAATAAAAAGAAGAAAATGTCTAACATTTTCATCCTTTATGTGCCAGATTAGCTTTTGGGGGAAAAAAGTTATCACTGGTCAGAACATGCTTCTCAACATATGGATGACTCGAATTCTGGGACGTTAGGTCTTACCGTGGATTACAGTCCCTCATTAAGATGAATACAGTCCAGGGCTGAACTCTTGTATTTTTGGAGTGAGTCTGTAGGCCTTGGGTTAGGCATTCTTGCTTTATTTCACATTTGCATGTAGGTGCATGCATATGCTACTGGGAGTCAAGTTCAAAATCTTACCCATTTACCCATGTGAACAGATCCATTTCTTTTAGTACTTGCTATATGCTCCACATTTATATTATGGAATACACAGGATATTAAATGTGGACAGGAGATAAAGTTGATATGTACCGGAGTGAGAGAGCACATTATCAGCATACCTGGAAATAAAAGAAACTATATTTGATGTTGATGCAGTGTGCTTATACAATAGGTTTAAATTAGTGAAACAATTGTGATGGCATAACACTGCTGTAAGATCTTCCTACATTCCATCAAATTTCATTGTGGAATATAAAAACACAAAAGCAAAAACTTCTGGAAAAGCAATGCTTGGCATTATATAACACAGAGGGCTCCTTTCTTTGGTATGTATCCTATAATTCAGCTCTTTCAGACTTCGTGAGCTGAGACTGTATCAAGACCTTTGTTTTCAGCAGTAAGGATTTTGTTTTTAATTGCAAGGACAAGCGTACCCTTCACAAGTCTAGATAATTGCTTTCTTGATCTAATTATACTTTGGCTTTTATGGCATCCTGTGGCAAAGAGTTCCACAGTTTATTAATGTTTTTTTAATGTGGAAAAGCACTTCCATTTGTTTAAGCACTATTAAATTTTGAGAAATAGAGAATAAGCATTCCCTATTACTTCTTCATACAATTTAAGATTCTGCCAAGAGGAATTATGCGGCCCTTGGATCTCTTTTCTAAGATCATTCTACTTAGCCTCTTCTCATATGAAATTGGCTCACTGCTGTTATCTTTTCTAAATCTTCTATGTAGGGTCTTTCTGAGTCGAGGACAAGAAATATGTATAATTTTCAAGATATGAACTTGTTATAGATTCATATCATACACTTCATATTCAGTATTGTCCCAGAATTTTTTGCAATTGTGAATCTGTGTAGGTATACAGAAGTGAAAAAAACTGTAACTGCTCACCAACTTAATAGCAGTATTTTGACACACAAAAACACACGTGCACAAAATCTTCCCACCAACTAAAGATTTGACACCAAATTCTTGAGGAAATTCAGCTTGGCAAATATTTTTTCAGAATAGTTTGAATGTTTTCAAAAAGAAAATTATGAAAGTACTAATGTGACTATATTTCTCTAAAGAAGCTGGATTAGCTAAATGGCCGTTTTAGAACCCTATTTATATCACTAAGTTTTTACTGTTGCAGAGAAAGAAGCTTTAAAAAGAATTAATATTTTAAAACGGTAGTAAAAAGCACACAAGGAGTAAACATGCAGATTGGAAAACTGGTATTTTGTACCACAAGGAATCTTTAAATGGAAGTGAAGAGATAAATTGACTGAAGTTTCAGACCCTCAGATACTTAAATTGGTTCCCAGTGCTGGGAACCTTAAGCACTTTCACTGGAAAATAGACAAATACAGAAATAAGAATCTAACTTGAAAATTGTCCTTTCTGAAGGCCTCATCCTTAATCTCTTTTCATATAGATTTATCACATTGCTTTGCCAGGGGTGTATCAAATATCGGGAACTGACTCAGAGTCCTTGCATTCAGTAAGGAAGCTGCTTTTTAATTACACTGTGCAAAAACATTAGCAATAAAATCCCCTTACAAATACAAACAGAAAACTAAATCACAGGTTAGAAATCCATAAGGACTGGAATGCAGAGAGAGAGAGACTGAAAGAGAGAGAAGAGGAAGGATACAAATGATCTCATGACACACAGTCTAATTTCTAAAGAAGATTCTACTTCAATTTACAGTCATGTAAAGAAGGCTCAAAATTAGCTTGTTTACTCCTCATTTAAAATGCTGCCAGACAAATGGATTATGTTTTTTTGAATCCTTTATGATATGGTATTCTACAATTAATAGCACAGACACATTTGTCACCATCCTTAATCACGGATGTTTGTGCAAAAACTTCAGCAAGCTCTATTCTGCTCCAATTTAAATTCATTTAAATCCTGCTCAACACAAGGACAAAAATTGAATCCAGATATCTTCAGACTCCTTACGGATCCTGTATTGCAAAATCATTTTGCTTAGTGAATGAATGGTAATCACAGCCTGACCAGCAGCCTACTGAACTCGACAGGAAGAGCACTTGTTATTTTCAGAGGGGATTTTGATCAGAGTCCATTGGGTTACTCAATGAATGTAGGTAAAAGGAACCTGCAGCTAGAATAAAGCGGACTATATACTACAGCAGACTAAATTTTTATTATTTTTTTTTTAAGGCATCTCTAATTCAATGCCCATGAATAATATAATATTCACGGAGTCCAATCTGGTGTTCAGTTCTGTGTTTAAAAATGCTTTGCAGTGTTGGTCCAATAATTCTCACTAGAGCTGGTAAAGTGATATAAAGGCCCTTGAAAGCAGTAGTGGGATAAAAAAAATAACAAATTGAATAAAGGTGAAAAAATAAGCTTGCTTTAGTCTGAAGGGAATAAAATTGAAGTCTTTTAACCTTACACATAAGTTCCACACCATTGCTTTTTAAAATCAGTTGAAAATCATTTAAAATCAAATTGATTTTGTCTTTTACATTCAGATGCACTTCAGCTTTCACTTGCCTATACAAGTAATGTCTTCAGCCAACCTGTGTTTAAAATGGGTTGAAAATCAGTTTGTATATTCACATGTTTATTGGAATTTTCTCATTTCCATTTCACTCAGAGCCAATCATGATCAGATTAACTTGCTGGGGAATATGTCAAGAGGCTGATTTCATGGGTGTTTTAGCAAAGAAATCGTTCCTAATGTAGTGAAACATTTTTTGCTTATAACACGTTGTCTGTTGCCCATTTTGTATCAATAAATGGGAAGATGCATAACCAGAACTGTTCATATTTATTCTGAAAGGCTCTTTTCTCCATCATGTGTAGATTCATAATCAGTCATGAAAGACCTGTAAAATCACAGGAAAATATTTCCTAGTTTACATCTGCTTCTTTCCACTAACAAAATCTGGAATAACTGCAGCGTTCCATGTATGGAGTGGTAGGGTAGGCTCCTGAACTGGACACTCCTCTGTTCACCTGCTGCCATCCAACTGTGGATCATTTGGATTGGATAACTGCTATCTGAACTGACATTTAGTCATCCAGTCTGAAAGCAAGTATGCTGAAATGATGCGACATAACACACTATCAAGGCTCTAATAGGACATCGAACACCTGCCATTGACTTGGATAGAAAGGATAAAACACTCTGAATTGCTTTGTTTTCAACATTCTCTACCCCATACTCCTCACATGTCCACTTTTACTTAATTTGTCACTGATGCTTTAAGGAGAGAGGAATGGCATAGCAGGAGAACAAGAAAATGTGAAGCAGATGCCCAAGTTCTATTACTGACTCTGTTGGTGACTGGGTAAGCTGTTTATAGCATTGTATCAAGTTCATTGATTTAGATGGCTCAGTTTTAGATTTCCAAACTGAGAAGATGTACATGGTCTGCTTTCCACTGTGAGTCAGTACTTCAACATCCATCATCTTCAATGAATGAGTCTGCAAGTAAGGTGGTAAATGTCTCAAGCTCTGCATCTAAAAACTAACCTTGCAATTAAATGATATCAAGAAAATATTGACTGTAAGCTTGCAGTAAGTCAATTTACTTGCCTGTAAATGAGAAATTAAAAATGCATTACAAGGAGAGATGTTGTGGGTTCAAACAATGCTTTAAAGGCCTCTGCAATTCTCAAATGGGAAGTAAAAAATCCACGTGCAAATACTAAATTTCAGAGATGATGTGTGGGAATGGAGTGGGAGGTTATATAACCTGATAATTTCAAGGATCTGAGAGAGATTAAACTATTTAACTATTCAGCAGTGAAAAGAAGTCAAGAAGGATCACTACAGACAAGGAATAGAAAGACAATATAGAAACTGACTTGCGCAGGCTGACATTCTGCTTCAAAGAGTACTAGCGCTAGAGAGTGGTTACAAAACTATAAGTCTTTAAAAACAAGTCTGATTTAATAAATATTTACTAAATCGTATAAGAATTGCCTGGCATCAAGCTATAAATATTAAATTGCAATGTAAATATTAAAAGAATGATGGTTTTTCAAATAATCAATTTAAGATTATAAGAATTTTTGGATTAAACATAAAAAATAATAATAAAAAAATCCCTGAGAGTCAAACAAAACCCCTGACAGTTAGATTCCAAAAGAACAATCCACTCAGAGTTCCTTTCATGTGCCAACAACTATTATTTATATTGTTTATGCACTTTCATCATGACAGCCCTAACACTGAGCAGAGCAGATAGAGTCTAACAGTTACCACATTAGAAAAAAAGCTCTCAGAAGGTAAATAAAGTGAAGTGAGGCTATATTTTTGGATCTTGGGGGATGTAAGACCATTCTGATATTCTGTTTATATTGATTATTTTATATTGTTTAATGAATTTCTGTACTCTCTCTACAAAATAAATGTTGGGCTCAAAGAATAGAGCATGCATTTAAAGGAACCACCCTATTAAAACTCATTTTGTTTGTGCCTGGAGAATCAGAACTGTTCCAGGCACTTTGTTTCACATTTTACTTGAAAGCTCCCATTCCATTAGTATGACATTGTTTCTGAGTAAAAGCTTAACCATAGTGTCTTTCCCCTTTAAAAGGTAATGACACCATCTAAGCAAAAATAATGGGGGGAGGTGGGGGGGAAGACCCCCATTATAGCAAACTGTGGTATTAATGAAATTCTGTTTGTATTAAAATTTTCTTTCAACCCCGGTCTTCCTGTTCGGGAGGGATAGTGTCAACCCGTCAAACTTTTAATCAAGAGCAGTTCATTGATGCTTCCATTATATCAAAAAGCCTCACCTAGGTGACTTCAAGGGGAGACAGCAGGTCTGACTTTCTCAACATCCAAGGCTATGAATTTTTCATTTCTCACCCCCAACTTTTAATTTCTAGTATATGTATGTGAATAGACACAGTGTATTTTTTTATTGCAGCAAATCTATAATTAGTGTAGATTTTCAATCAAATTGTAAAGCCAAAAGAATAAAAAAAAAAGAGGCAAATACATGAAAGACTTTTTAGGTGCGTAATAAAGGGCTAGTTAGAGGGCTGAAATCTATGCGTTCAGAAAGCCTTTTACACAACAGCTACTTCAGCCAAAATCTCACAGTATAGCATCATAATTCACAATCTAGAATCTCGCTAGAAATTATTTCACTGAGGTGTTGCATTTGCAGACAGACTGATATTAATTACATAATTAAGCCTACTACAGAATCCTCACTCTATTACACAAAACTCAAATTTGGGGCCAGATGATGACCTCTTGCAGTAGCTACTTTCCAGCAATTGGCAAGAATAAAAACCAAGTACCTATACCTTTGTGCTCTGTTAGGAGAATGCTGGATTTGGAAAACAAAAATAAAAAACCCACATGGCAGCTTTACAATGGAATGTCTCTCTCTCCCTGATCCCAGGGAGCTGACATGATTTCTGGAGGGTGTTAAGAAGGTGATGGTAACCGAGAGAAGCCTTAAGACAGTTCTGATTTCCAACTCAATATTGGCATGGTATACAGTTGACCTAGTGTGAAAGGCAGAAAGATTTTTCATACCCTGTGCTGCAGACAGAAGACAAGTCCCAAGGAAAAGTCCAGTCCTCCTGGATTCTCAATTTAGTCCTGCAAGAGTTTGACTGAATTTCTATAATGGAGTTTCTGCTTTCACAATTTCTACCATAACCAGAAACAAAGCCATCTTTTTGCATTCACAGTAATATCCATTATTTATCAGTTAGATGTACAGTGAGATGAGTTTTGACTGAAAATACTGTGTTGTTTCATGTTCAGGAAGTGAAGTCAGGGAGAATTATGATATCCTGAAGGTATGGTTAAAGGAGCCTCCAGATCTTGGGTTTTTAAATAAATTTGCAAAGGCATATTAACGGGGAGTGTACCACATAATCCATCTAAATAATTTAGTCTTCACTATTCTGCCAAAGGAAAGACTCTTATCCAAACAGTTTGGTAGTTTTTGTTGTTTTTTTTTAAACGTATCACATATAATTAGAAAATTACTATATGGGTCATTTATAAAGCCAAACAAGACCAGAACTCCAGTAATCCGAAATGACCAGCTAATTACAACACTGGTTTAAATTATATTCCTAGGTATTACTTGTTCTTTCCAAAATGGGCTGAATATCTGTACTATTTATTTAGCCCCAAAGACCAATTCATTCTTGCAAACATATTGCACATTTAAAATGTAGCAAGGTTTAAATCATCCAAGCTTATTGTTTTAACTTCCAGCATTTCATTATTCTACTTAATGGTTTGCACATTGTTTTACATAAGTACAATATAATTTTATTGTATGATGTCAAAAAAAACCTCCATGTCCCATTTGCTTCCAACAGAGATGAGGAGTGATGGGATAGGAGACCTAAGCTACAGGGATGTTTTGCCTATAGACAGGAAAAGCTCAAGGTTGTTCAACATATGCTTAATTGGAAAGATACATGCTTAGAGTATTAGCAACATATACACATCTGAATTAGTCCACCCCTCAAGACTGGATTGGCAGAAGTATAAAGAAACTGGGCCAGCCCAATCTTTCTCCCATTGTAGTCAACTGGAACGTTGACAGCTTTAACTGGGCCAAGAGAAGGCCCTGACTGAGGCCCTGTGGCTTCTGCACTGGAGCAGGTTTTGTGGCTGGGGATCACAGCTTTGAGAGACCCGTCTTGGGGGTAAAGTACTAAACATGCCAGGTGCTCCCTCAAAACATAGAGGAACTGAGGGTAGAGCCTGCAGTCTCTGACACAGCTTCCTTCTCCCCCTGAGGAACCTCGACTGGCAGCATCTGGGTGTCAAGAACCATGCAGAAGTAGTTTATTTCATGATCTCTAGGACTGCAGGTGCCACTGACTAGAGAGATGGAAAGAATAGATCCCATGAGAGGAAAGCATTCTGATAGATTGCCCCAGCAAAGTATAGGTATTTGCCTTTAGTGTTAGGAGCTCTACTAGGAATTAAAAAATATATTTCAAATTGTTCTTTTGGGTGCAATACAAAAATTGTTTTTTCACAAGCATATTTTTACCAAATATTTCCACAAAGCATACCCAGTGTAACAGAAGCACTGCAAAGCTGTTTAAGGATGGGTACTTCCCAAGTGCCCTCAATTGCTCCCGTTCTACTTGCCCTGACCTGTTGCGTCACGTTATACGATATCAAACTGCCATCATATTCCATTTTAGAAATGATTACGCTTCATTGGTGGGCAAAGTTGCTGCTTGCTAAGTGTTTGTGAGGTTTGATTAATTAGTGCTTATGAAGCTCTTTGAAATTCTTGCATGAATGATGTTACAGAAACACTGAACATCGCTGCTGCTGCTATACAGGCAGGTACATGATTAAAGATTTGATGTTGCAAGGTGGGGCTGGGCTTTACCTTCTCTTTGGGAAAATATTCTGGTTGCCTCTGAATTCCCTCTGGCAAGCTAGTTCAGTCTTCCAACCAAACCAAACCAAAACACCTCAATCTTTCTAGGGTAGGGAAAAATAATAAAAAAAAGATTAGATGAAGGGTATTTCTGAGAACTCATTGCCTGTCTAGGATATTGCACCTCTAGGTGGTCTGATAAACTTCAAGGGCACCTTGGTGATTAAGTTCATTCTCAGACTAACTATATTTTCCTTCAATTTTTTCTGTCTTTTTTTTTTTTTTTTTCGTTAAATTATCCACTAGAGGTCTTTTGATTGCTTTCTTCTCTGGGTATTTTACATAGACACCTGACCATCTGTAAAAGCATCTTCCTGAAGCATCTTTATCTGCAATATCCTCTCTCTTTGGCTGGAGAGATCCACCTGTCCCCCTTGATCTCTCATGCCCAAAGGGAGCTGTTACACATTGTATCCCTTTCCATCATTTCTGACTGTGAACCCGACAGCTCCCATCTGCTCTGAAGATTACAACTCCCCAAGGGCGATTCATCCTTGGCCAAGGCAGCAGGCTGCAAAGCCTAAGCCCACAATCAGCCTTAAAAGGCCCAAGCTGAAGATAATTATTGCACAGACTTACCTGTTTAAAGATTTCTCCAACTTGCTCATCGCTGCTATACTTGGCTGTTGACACACTGTTGTGGCCCTTCAAGAGCATGCTGCTTCATAAAGTGAAGGCCGGGATTCCTCTGCCCAACACACAGGTGCCCTGTGCCATTTGAGAGGCCCTAAGGCATCCAGGACATCTGTACAGGAATAGCAGATATGACGCAGGACCTAAAGCAGACTGACACTCCACCAAGGTAGCAAATGGATGCCAGGCAGGCTACTCTGTAATAGCTAAAACAATACTGGATGCCAGTGATGAAGCCACCAAGCTCTCTCTGTACTGTTCAACTTCCCTGTTTTCTGTTATGATCGAGGGCTCTCAAAAGGATCAGTTGTATTGATCCTCTGTGTTGATCACACACTTTACATCTTTTTTGTCTTGCTTACATTAGCCTAACAGACAACAATCCCCTGGTGGTATCTTTGATTCCAGTCACAGCACGATGTCTCAAATTTCATTTTTCCTGCTTGTTCTACTCATTTCACATCCTGCACCCAATGACAACTTTTTGCTGTTACTTTTCATAATAATTTCATGGCTAATTTCATACATACTTTCCTGCATATGGTAACCTCTGGGTGTTAGGTCCTTTGCACTTGCTTACTTTCCTAAGAACTATAAAGAAACAAATATCTATTGTTTTTGCCCCAGGTTTTAGTAGACATGCTTACCTAGACTGCAAGACCAGTCTCTAAGGACACATCTCGCTTTAAACTGTGGGAGCATTTAGCATTTATGAGGTTCAAAATAACCAGGCCAAACACCCTTATTATTTATCTAACACTGTCATCAGTTTCTTGGCTGCTGTCAAGGCTGATGCCATCTTCCTATTCTGTTGTGTATTTTTAGGGACATAAATCTTA
Organism: Burhinus oedicnemus; assembly: GCA_008921705.1. Lineage (NCBI taxonomy): Eukaryota > Metazoa > Chordata > Aves > Charadriiformes > Burhinidae > Burhinus > Burhinus oedicnemus. The sequence continues at coordinate 153,282 of VFFE01008282.1, read as the reverse complement.
TGCAGAAGTTTTTAAAGGCACCAAAATGTTCAAATGCTTAAAAGAAGGGTATCAGGAACCTCTCACTTGGTCCCAGTGAGTGAAGAATAGCACATCTCAAAATCTGTGCCTTCAGTTTTCTGATCATTGTTCTTGTCTGTGCACCTTCCAAAAACTGAGTTAGTAATCTACTGTGGCCATAAAGTTTCTTTCATTAGAAATGAACAAGTCTGTTCTGACCTTTTCCCAGGGCTGGGCTGGGATTTCATGAGGCGTTTCTTGTCAATCACTATATTCTTTGCACAGCTTTCACTCTTCCATGTATGCTTTCAACTGGGTATTCATGCCTGGCCTGTAGATACATTTCCTGGCTCATCTCAGGCATGTCTCTCTATCCCCAGGTGTGAAATATGTATCCACTGCGTGATCTCAGCTCTTAAATCTCCTGGGATTACTGTTCAGTTCCATTTAAAACAAAATCCATGCAGTTCTTCATTCACTTCCTAGTGTGGCTGGGGGTGGGCACAACCTCCTGTAGCACTTCTCTCTGGCTGACCATGGATTGCAAATTGCTTTACTGCCCATCACACACTATGCTGTTCTGTTAGACTGCCTTGAACAGCTCCATTTAAAGGAGCAGAGTCAGTAGTAATTTTTCACCTCATTGTTTCACCTTTCTGGATGTACCAGGACTCCATCAGTAAATGCTGCAGTCTGCATCTTTACACCAGAGCTGTTCCTACTCCCCTTACTCAGGCACTCTCACATTGGCGCTTTAGATGCTCTACAAGCGTGTAGTGCTTTAGGAGCTTCTGCTCCACTTTCAATTTTCTTCTCTAAATGCCTGGTTTTTCCAATCTTTGAGCATTCCCAGAAGATGCCACATCATTGTCAGGGGTCAAGAAAAGTCCAATGTGATAGATCCATAATTTGCCTCACTTTCAGTTTGCCTTCATTCAGCCTAATGTTTTTTCTCCAGCACCCATCTAGAAAAGTTGTCACAGGTAAATATCATGATCTTCATTGCCTATTATTTGACATCTCTTTCCTGCAATAAAGATGTCCTCAGCTACAACACTGGTGGCTAGAGGCACAGTATTCAGTTAATATCAAATATCTTGGATTTGGAGCTAACACTGATAAGTCACTTGTGCTCATCAATACCTGCTAGAAGGCGTGGCAAAGGTTGTCAGGCAGCTGAATACCTCTTCCACTTCAGCATACCACAGTAATTGATTCCCTGATTTCCTCCCTAAGTCTTTAACCACCTACTCCATCATGACAGGATACATCCACACAGAAAATAATCCACATAAAAACAACACAGATGGGAGTGGACCGAATGAAGGTGTACACCTGGCCCAAGCCAGGTGATTACTCCTACTTTGCCAATTAAAATCACATTGCCATTTTTGCTAGTTAACAATAAGCATCTATTTTACATTCAGCTCTTTGTTTCAGAGCAGATGTGTTCATTCTTACTTTTTAAACTATGTCACCTTTCCTTCAACGTGGGCTTAGGTTAATAAACTGTACATCAAGCACTGCTTAAAATCTGGCTTCACAGGATGATAACTGATGAGGGAATTGCTTTTAATTACTGTACAAGTGAGTAGATAAAAATCTCAACCCTAATAATCAGCTCCAGAAACTGACAGCAGCAAAGTCTCACATTTCAAATGTGGATTATTTTTTCTTTCAGCATTCGGCTACAGAAGGCAAATGTTAGTCGTTGGATCATCTTCTGTAAGCAAGCCAAAGTTATGTGTAACATTTTTGGATGCTAATAGGACACAGTTCTGGCAGAACAGAAATAAGGGTAACGTTAAAGATTAGAGCAAGCTTGGAAAGGAAGAAAAGTGCTTTTCTCAATCCAGACTTTCAAGAAGAACAATCATCTCACCTACATCTGCTGCTAGATCTTTTAAAGTCCAAGGACAGCAAAAGCAAACAACTTGCACAGCTATCAAGAGTCAGAGAGAGCATGAGGCTTCCCAGATTGCCTTCAAAACCAGCAGCATTTGGCCCATTACCATCTACACCAGGCTAATGTATTTTTAATAGTTCACCTCCTAAAGAGATACTGCAGGCCATGAGATGCAAATTAGCCAGCCAGAACTGAGCGAGTTTGTGCTATGAGAAATTTCAGGGAAGGATGAAATAAATGAAAGTAGGATTACAAACTGGGTTTGGTGCTCTGATGAGAGGAGAAAAATGTGTTCACAAAGCCCAGTAAAACTTTCTTTTTCTGGTTTATTAGGTGTTTGCAAAAAGGTCTCAGTTGCAAAGTACGACATGTTCTTTTTCTGAAGACTCATCTACAGCACAGAGGCTCTGATAAATCAGCTGCTTTCTTTTTTAGCCAACTATGCAGCGTATGGGAAGCTGAGGCTTGTATTACGGCTTTGTTAAAACATTAGATGTTGCATGAAAGCTGCCATGTGAACTCCATTTTGAATGTATTTCAGTGCAGGTTTTTACAATAGGAAAAATAAACACTTAGCAGTTCAGGAAAACAGAATCTAAAATACTGTAATCATGAATTTGTTTATTTGTTGCTTTCCTGCTATAGATCAGCCTGTCAGGATACCTCCTTCATGTAAATATTTAAGATCTACAACAAAACAATTCTGATAGAAAAAAATTAAATTCCGAAAAGGAGAGAAGAAAAGGAGGATGCAGAGTTTTATTTACTTAAAAAACCACAGATGTGGCTCTCTTTGGATCTATCAAGTGTATTCTTTGATGAAAAGGAGAAATATTCTGATTGTAAAGGCATTACGTGTAGTGAACGGCACTTAGCTCCTTAAAACCACATGTTCTATAGATTCAGAGTTACCATATTCCTTTTTGGTTTTTTTATAGGGCAATAATTTTAGCTCTCAAAAGTCCACATGAAAAACTGAAAATCCAGGATTTCAGAACTAGAGAAGTTCAGAATAGTAGTCATCTGGAAGCCTCCTCTTTTCATGTTGGTAAAGTATAATGTTACTTCACGCGATTTGGCTGCAAATGTAAATTACACCTTTTTTCAGTTGTTAGGACAGGATAGAAAACCACATAATTCTAATGAGTCATAAATGTTTCACCATTTTTTTCTTCATTTAATTCATATGGTGCCAACACCTGTGAAAACAATCAGCATCATAGCTGTGTGCTCTACTTAAATTTGCTTTAGGGTATGCTTGAGTAAAAGCTTTTATATCTCATTTCTCTACATTATTAACATGATGCCCCGAATCATTCTATAATTTAAGTATGCTCATTTCATTCTCAGGTATTTTATTAGGACTAGAAAAGATGCTCAAAGACTAAAACAGTCTTAAAACAGACATAGACACACACACATACCCATTCTTTATTCTTACTGTAACAAAATATCTATAACAAGATCTTCACATTATTTTTTATGTGCTTTGGCAGTTTTGCACCTTGAATTACAAATCTAAACTGTTAGTACAAGAGCCATACTACAAAGCTTTCTCCCAAAAGGCTTTGCAATCATTGCTCTAAGGTGAGTTCATTTCATGAGAGCAGCATCTGCACTGAACTGAATTTTAAGTTATTGCCAAAGGAAAAAACATCTTGTTTTCCAATGGGAAGAATGCAGTGGTTGGAAGCCTAGTTCTGGAGTCACTAGATGGTGCTAGAGAGGAATACACATTGGTAACACTGCAGTCTTGCTTTAGTTATAGCTGGGCAATGGGGTGGTTGTGTTAATCTGTAACAGAAGCGCACCAGCTAAAGGACAGGATTTTCAAGAATACTAGGGGTGAGATTTACAAACACACTTCAGTATCTGAAGAAACAATGTAGTGACTGGAGGATACAGAAAAGAGCCTAAATCCTATTGACTTTCAGTGGTCAGCAGGTCCCTGACCACCTCAGGAACCCTTGGTAACTCCACCTGGCATCTATGTAGCCCTAAATGACTTCAAACAGAACAATTTGCAAAGAGCTTTTATCGCAAATTTTGTAACAAAGTGAAAGAGGTACTGAGTGCTCTCCCTATGTTTCAATGGGATTGCATCTCAAACTTCCTCCCATCTAAACACGTACAATTTAATAAATATAGATGTGTGAGCATAGTGCATTAAACTGGAAAGTGTAGAGACCATATTTCCCAAAGAGATCCCTTCCCAAAATGTGTCCATGATGTACATTCCAATGTTAAACAGCATACTACAAGTAACCATCCAGGGCCAATTTGTGATCAGGAAGCAGGCCAAAGCTCAGTCGATACATGCTTCAAGCAAAATGTTTGCCATTGTGATTCATTGCAATAACTTCCATTGTAATCCAGAGGTGGGGACATACTCCAAGTAGCTTAAACTAGCTAGCTCAAATACTCAGAGCAGTGCAGGCTTCAGCAGGGTTTCGGGTAAGGACTGACTGTCACAGCTGAGCAACTTAAGTTGTCCTGGTTTGAGGTAAAACAGGAACAATTTTGTTCAGTAACTTTACTTTTTAGCTAGGCCTCTTCTAACTGCTGAAATTAACAGCATGTTGTGCAGAAAACTGTTCGCTCTCAGAGTGATAAGACCCATGTTTATAGCTGATGCCAAGGAACGGTATGCAGAGAGGCTCTTGCTGATACTTATTGCTATAACAACCAAGGGCAGCCAACTTTGTTACTTGCCCCGTTGGAGGGTCGGAAGCGGAAAAGTGTAGAGGGGTCACACCTGTGGGGAGGAGCGGACAGGACAGGTGACCCAAAACTGACCAACAAGGGTATTCCATCCCATCTGCCTCATGCTCAGTATAAAAGCTGAGGGATCAAAGGGTCAGTCGTCTTTCTTCAATGGCTGGCGTCCTGGGAGGACTCTGTCTCTGCGTCTGCCTTTGATCCCGATCCTAAATCCAGATCCGGAATCCAGTTCCCGTCTGTCACAGAGTCCAGTCTGGGACTTCCCCAGCGCCTGCTGGTGACATGACTGTCATCCTGGGAGCTTGATACGGTTTTGTATATATTTCATTTCCTTCTAAACTCTTAAGTCTCTCTTTTTCTCTCTCTTTCTTGCCTTCTGAGCAGAGCAGGAGAGAGAGAGAGCATCTGTAGTTCCACCAGACTGGGCCAATCTGGCCCAAACCACGACATAAGTCAAGCAAGCTAGTTAATTTAAAGCTTCTGAACTGCAGCATAGTCCCACCTGCATACAGGAGGGCAACATGAGGGCTGAGCTGAGTACTCCCTTCCACATCTACAGAATTTCAACATTGACTCTGAGGTGATTAAAAATAAGTGGTCTGATAGTAATTTCAAATGCAGTTATTCCAGTAATCTGCACATTTTTATATGGTGTGTCACATTTAAAAAATAAAAAAAAAGAGGTCAACCCTCAGTTTCTTAATGGATAAGAGTCTTCACCTGTGATTACATACCAATGCCCTTATACTCACAGTTTGCACAAAAGACACCAACAAGCACTAGTTGGAGAATGAACTTTTTTTTTTTTTTTTTTTTGCCTCTTTTCAGACTTCTTCTTAAGAGGTCTTCCACACAGACATGGGACTTTGGAGAAGTGGGTGTAAGCATGGAAATCAATCCTACTCACAGAACACCTATAGGTATATTTCTTCATTCACAATGTTATGCACCAGACCCAGCGTCTTTCAGTGCCAGACTGGAACACACAGCAATGAGACTAGATGACACTGAATCTCGTCCAACCTTATCTCTATGTATTTCAGTGCCCTCCATTTGCTGGGACCAAAACACCAACTGCTTCTTCCAATTTCACCTCGTTCTAACCTTCTTCCTCTTGGTCTACCAAATTTTGCTTTGAAAGTGTAAATGAAAATCCTTGTGATTTAGACAGAAACTATCTTCACCTTTATAGGAAAGAGGTTGTCCTTGCAGAACCCATTCAAAAGGCCACTCAGCATAGCGGGGCTGTGCTTGCTTTATGTTGTTTAATTCTCAAAGTTTACTCAGCTGAAGGTCTGTTTGATTTGAATTGCTGCTAGAATGTTTCAAAAATATGAAAGAAATATATTTTTAAATGTCACTAAAATTATTCTCTATATTCTTGAAGACCTCCAGACTTCCTGACCGATACAGTACCCATGAGATGCAGCATTTTCTATGGTGCCATACATGCATCCTTAACTTTGAAATGGAACAAGAAAGGAATATTTATACTGGCTGTAACTTAATTAAATTTAATTAATTAATTAAAATACAAGAGCTCTCTGAAGCTAGGAGGTCCTGAAGCAAAGAACAGAAGAGAATGAGCTTTACCTTTCTTTCTCAATGAAACCAATCTCTGTTATTGAAATGCTCAACTAAAAATCAGAATTTTTACATATGGGAATACTGATTTTCCTGACTGTAAGCTGCAAATCTTTCTTAGTTTCAAGCTCTTCCACTGTGTTCTTCTTCAATGTAGGTGCATTCTGCCTCCTAATGGAAGTCGCATGTGTTTTTCCCCCAAGTATGCACTGGTAAGTAATGACCCATCATCAAGCAGTGACTGATGACAATTGATCATATGGCCATCTACAGCAGCAAGAAATTAGAGTAATCTCTCAGGAGAATAATCAGAGAACAATATTCCAGGGTCACGACTAGCAAAGAAGCTTGCTGAAGAAGAAAACAGACTTGGTCTTCACTCTCGATTTCCTTTTTTCTCCTGGATTTCATTTTATACACAAGGTTTACATTTGTTTGTAGAAAATTTTATGAGGCAGACTGAAATGTTAAGGGGATTAAGGAATGGGAGACAGTCTTTCACCTCGAAGTCTTCAGTTCAAATCCGGCTTAGGTTAGTAATGAACAAGAAGTATTTACCATTGCTGTTCAGTGTCTATACAAAATGGATTGGTGGTTCTGGCTCACTTCCTAGCAATAAATGTGCATGCCACAACTGGCAACTCCATTGCCGTTCTCAGCATACAGAGCCAAGAATTAAATGAAGCACGGGAAGCAAAGTTACCTCTCCCCCACTACAGGCCAGGGTGGAAGTACATTGGCAGGAGAAGCCTTCTCCGCTGCTGCCCAAGCAGGGCTGTGCCACAGTCGAGCACAAAGACATCAGTATCATGAACTGTCAAACTAGCTCTGTTTTCAGGACCTGAATTCACTAATTTTCTTAAAAATAATAATTAAAAAAATTCAGATACTGTCTAGTGTGGGACAGATTGGTGACTCGTACTGGGCCATGTTCTTCCGTATGCTAAAGTACTGATTAACGTGCCGTTATACAGAGGTTGAAACCTGATGTAAATGCAACAGATTCCGCTACATAAAGGCTTCTTTGTCCTGCCAGGGACATGGCCCTAAGTTAGAAAAACAAAACAAAACAAAACAAAAAAGCCAACCCACCAGGATCTTTTGCTTCCCAGTAATCACATGACAGATCTTTTCTCAGGCTAGGAGACTTTGACTCATTGACATCAGAAGCCACTAGACTAGGAAGTTTGTTTTTCCTTATACCATAAACTTAGAGTAATTCCACTGAAATAAATGGAGTCAACCACCCACACAGAGCAGCATAAAAGGGAGCAGAACATGCTCCACTCTTATCTGGACAATACTGGAAAGAATAAGTGACTAACACAAATTATAAAATGCCACCACAACGCTGTTCCAAGAGCATCAGCACCATCAACGGGAAGGGCATTGAACATTCTTGCACATGATTACAGCAACCTAGGCCTTTAGCCTTGGAGCGATTTTACCATTGAACAGTGCCGAATGAAAAATGCATGAATTTTATTCTAAAAATAGCAAGATGGGTCAAGAGAATAATGATCTTGGTCTACGCAGCTAGGTGAATTTATGGTGATGCCATCTTTTATATTTCATAGGATATTCACTATGGACCCTAAAATTTCCATGAGTTTGAACACTTTATTTATCCGTGTTTTATTACCACTGTAAACATAATTATCACAGCATCTTCCTGCTGAAAGTGATTGATAGATTTTGTTACTTGCTTGTCAAGATGCTCATGTTCACTGTATTTAGCCATCACACCAACCCAGAGACTGATGGCTGTGCTAGCCTATTAATAAAAGTCTATTACAGTACATTGATGCTACTCCTCTCAAACAATATTAATGCAAGCCCTGCAGCAAGAGGCATATTTTTAACTTGCAACAATACAATGAGGCCTATTTCATTACAATTATTAACTCCTTTATATTTTACTCAGACTGTCCATTCTTAGCCATAAAGAAAAACCACGAAGTCTCCTCACTTGTTATTTTCCATTGTTTTAAAAAGACATTGTTCACCCAGCCCAAGATTTCAAAAGCAATTGGTGATTTTCAGTACCTATACTTGAGACTGATGAACTTGAGACAATATAAAGTGCAGATCATTTTATGAAATGCTGAGTAGCTAGCTTTCAAAAATAAAAGAATCACAGTCTGACAACTCCGAAACTGAAGGACTCAAGACCAGTCATTGATTGTGAAGATCTCATCTGTTAGAGTTCAACTGGCAGCAGGCAATACATGAAAGATATTTCTCCAAATAATATCAGCTGGCAAAGCAAAATAATAATAAAAAAACCCGCAAACCTTGAACATGCTCAAGTCCTAAATGCAATATTGCTGGCAAAATTGTTTTTCCTAGTTATCAAGCAGGACAGTGTATTTTTCTATAAATGCTCCTCCGGGATGAACTTGTTGCATTCTGTCACTGGAATTTTGGTTTGATTCAAAGATATTTAAATTGAAATGTACTGATCCTGCTAAAGAAGCCAGATTATTAACAGTTAAGATACTTTTGATACTTTAAGATATGGAGGGAAAAAAATCCACTTGCAAGTGAGGAAAACAACAAATAGATGAAAGATACTGATCTTTTTATACCAACCACTTTTTTTTAAGCAGAACTTGAATAAGCGTACAATACTAGAACTTCCACGGTGACTTAATAGTATTTTAAACAGACAAGCCCAGAAAACAATAAGTCTTCTGACTCTGTCCAACAAAAAGCTTACAAAGCATTTAACTTTAAGCATGAGAGCAATACCTTTTAGTTTTCTTTGGTGAAGATACTTATCTTGCAGCAGCTAAGCATGGGCTTAATTCTTTCACTGTGTGTCAATAACCTTATAAAAACCTACAAGGATTTTATAGGAAGTTATATCAGTTCTGTTGTTCACAAAATACATGCAATTTCCAGGAAATCTAGGTTCAGCAATCACAATCTGAATTACCATGCTTAGATTCTCAGCCTGCACAAATCAGTGGCACTCCACTGACTTTAACTTAGACTACAACCCATTGAAGATACAGCCTCAGGACCCCAAACAGTGCTGTTAGCCCTAACAGCTCTCAAAGGCTGAAGACTTGGAACTCAGTCAGAGAGGTTGTGCTGGATTTAGTGGTAATGGCTTAAGAGGTTACCTCTCCCAGCTGTCTGCAGTGGTCTTCCACCAGAAGCTGAAACAAAGCCATCAGAAAGCAACATGGTCCAGCCCTCATCCATACAGCTCGGAGCCAGCACATTAATTTTAACTGCCAATGGTCTGCAAACTATGACAGTTGATAAACTGGCACTTGCTTGCATCTGTTGCCTCCACTAGTAGGGTGGAAGACCATGGCAAAGTGGCAGAGTAGACATTAAGGGCAGTAACCCCTTCCTCCACCCGAACAAAATTAATAGCACTTGTTTGCCAGAGCCCTAATCTGTTCAGAGTGGAACGATCAGTTGAAAGAAGCAACTCCATTTAACTTCGTTTGGAAGGGAATAGAGAGAGAGGATTTTCTACATTTCATGAGGCAGTGAATGGGAAAGAAGTTGTATATGTACAGTACCCCTTGTAATTTTAATTCACATTGCCCCCTCTCAGTGAATAAATCTTGTTAAACCTTATCCTCTCCGAGACCATCTGGATGAAAACTATTCAGGAAACGTCACCATTGGTACAAGAACTTAAATCTCACCATAAATCTCAGCATGTCAAAGCCAAGCATGCATGCCTTAAAGAAACTCTGCAGCTGTGACTCGCTCAGAGTTGCAGACATGTGTGTGCAAACGGTGCCTCCCCAGAAACACATTGCTCCATTTCGTTAACTCTTAAAAACAAATGAAAGCAAACTCCAGGATTTTCTCATTTTCAGATAGCTTTGACCTTTTTTTATATAAAAGAAACAAAATACTTTAATAAAAGCTACATAAAATTTACTACCCTATTAGAACTGTACTGGCTCAAATGATTCCCACCCTTGTCCTTATCTTTCTCTGATTACTTCTCCCTCTCTTCCAAAGTACATGTGCTAATGTGGCAAGCTATGCTCAAAACCAGAAATCATGATTACTTTGCTCTGTAATCTGATTGCCTGTATAGTTAGACACCTGCCTTCCTGGCAAATTTCTTTATGGTAACAGGGTATGAGCAGGTTGGCCTTTTAAATGCCAGATATGGTCAAAACAGCTTTGCTCTAAGCTCAGTGAGAACACTACTCTTATCCAACAGCAGATATTCTCCTCTCTCCACCCCAAACCTAGTATAATTGTTTTTACAGAAAAGGATCTCATATTGAGTTCACCAATTTCAAAATATGCAAAACAAAATGCAAAACTTACAAGGCAATCCATCCAGTAAGTGAAAAAAATAGGGAAGTAACTAGGAGAATTAATATAGGCTCAATGCTTTGACCAAAACATTTTTGGGGATGAATGCAGCCTTGTGAAACAAAAGGTTTTGCAACTTTGCTTCATTTTCACTCACTTCCTTCCATAAAGGAGCAAAACTCAAAATGTTTGAAAAGAACTGAGATGATTCACTTTTGGTAATTTTAAAAAAAGGATTTCTAAAAAAATTTAAAAGGAGCTTGTTTGGAAACATTTTTCAGGTAAGAAAAAAAACTCCTTAAACATAGGAAAATCCCAAAGAGAGCATTTCATTTAAGTAAAATATTTTATTTCACTGAAACTGAATTTTTTTCAGTTTTCTGAATTCTGAAAAATTTTCACCTTAGAACTGCCAGACAGCTTCACAATCAGCTACTTTTACACAATGAAAGTAGCTTAGGAGCCTGGGAATGGATTGATTAGATGTACTAGATGGAAACAAGTTTCATTGGCCTAAGCAATGGGATATTTCGGATACATATCAACATACCACAACTGATGAGCAGAACTTTCTCCAGTAGTGGGGAAGGTTTCCTGATACATCATTTAAGATCACTGGACCTCACTCTTGAATTCAATACAGGTGATCCAGGTTTATTTTTGCAAGAAACTTTGGTTCTGTGAAGCTGCATAACACCACTGCAAAGCATCTCAGCTAACATCACAACAGCAAACATGACACTGGTCCACTGGTCTGCTAACACAGGTTCTTGCTTAACTATCTACAAAAAAAAAAAAAGACGAAGATCGATTACCCTTAGAAGTAACAGGCGCTATCCAGACATGCAAAGACTGCCCTGGTGGCTCCCTACAAGGTAATCCATCCTTTACCTACAAGTACAGAGATACTTACTACTAAGAATTATCAGCCTCCCAACCGGAGAAGCAATGTTGTCTGGGCCTCAGTAAAGGTCTTCAGCATGTGTTTGTCTAGGTACCATAGAATAAACCAGTCATATCCCCCATAAAGGAAACATTTGCTAGTTCAGCAGGAAAGATGATCAGCAATGTTTTGTTGTCATGCAAGGTGTATTGTTTCTTCTTTTTAAAGCTATATCCCATGGTGGGCTCCAATTCGTCCCACGTGACTTTCTACACCAAACTGGGGAGCTAAATTAGGAAGGGGTACTGTTTTAGGTTGCCTACATAGTCAACAGATGGAGGCATGTGGGCTGAATTGCCCTCTGGAGGTGCATATCTCTTTCCAGCATCAGTGGGTGATTAGGTACTAACTTAGGTGCCTCAGTATATGCTCGAAGTCAGGTGGGGCAAATCCAGGAGCAACTGTACATCTTCTCCTGTCCTAAACTGGTGCATACTGTTGCTACATATTGCAAAACAAATGGCAAATACTAATAGTTTTGGTGGAGGTGACAACAATTAGTATAAAAATTAGTGCTTTCGATCTGAATCTAGGATACTATTATCATTACAGAAATCCAGACTGTTTTGCATGGCCTTTAACTTCACTCCTTCAACTGTGCAGTACTGCATAACTGGACATATTGTACGAGATTACTTTCACTTTTCATGGAAGCTTCACCCAGAGCTAGCCACTACTGGAAGCAAGACAGCAAATTTGCTAGTCCAACTTGCTGCACCAGTACAGTAAATCAGTTGTTCCTACAGCAAGTAGTGTTGGTTTTTTTTTTTTTTTTTCAATACACAGTACAAGGAAAGGATGACTCAAGCCGAGTTTCACAGGTGAAGTTCAGATGAGTTCAGATCTATTCAAGCCCTCTCAGTGTTCCCATATGCTTGACTCGAGTCCAAATATTTAATTGTCAGCTCCAAACAAAAACTTCCAATGGAGAAGCAGAGGAGGGGATTGTGAACTCTGCTTCCCAGCATTAAGGACTTGAGCACTTTTTTTTTTATAATCTGTCATTTGTACTTTTTCATACTAAAGGTGACAGTCTAATTCACATATGACCAACACCCATAAATCATGTTGGGGGGAGGAAATATTCATAAATCCATATCAAACAGCACCCAAATTATGACAAATGACATGGCAGTCATAAAATTGCACAAGCACAACTCACCAAGTCATTAATTTCATGGCCATGGAAAATAAACAGACACATTTTTTTCGCAGCCCTAATAAATTTTAAAAAACTCAAAGAATGGTCCATCTGCTTCGAATAATTTTTAATTTCCTATTCTGTCTCGTTCCCATTAGCTATTCCACTGAGATATTTGCTAAATTCTTTCATTTGCCTCCTCCCATCTGTATTCAATTACTGTATTCCCAAATAGAGTTAGTTTTTCTTTCTCCTAAGCGCAGTACAAAATATCCCCACCTGTACCTTAAAGCAAATGTTATGTGTGTTTTATTATCTGTTAGACTCTATGAGTCATTCTAACTCGATTGCCTGTGCTGAAAGACTTGGAGGGCAATCTGATTTTGATGTTTTCTGGCTTTGGTGAAAAACACCTGCCTGATTCTCATAGCTAATCTATTAACTTGGTAAATGCCTCAACAGATGTTCTAGAATCAGCTAGGGATCAGGGTCTGTCCTCGTGACAGCGTCCGCTTGTAAGCTTGAAATATTTAAATGTTCAGAGATCAGAGGCCAATGATGTGTTTTGGGTACAAGCTTTCACTAAATCATATTTTTTCAGTCAGTCCCTGGAGTGCAATCCACATACAATAAGTGGCTGCAGCGTTCTGACTGAGCAGGCCAACAATACAGGCCCTCCTTGAACTTTGAAAGGACATGAATTTCAAGGCAGGACTGGCTTCTTTTATTGAAAAATGGAACAAACTTTAGACTGTGCTGAAGCTGTTCCCTTTTAAGCTACACGTCTTTTTTCCAGTTCCTTTCCTTTCTTCCTAATGAAACCCATTAAGAAAGTATAAGCCTTGGCTTTCAGACCCGCCTTTCCAAGGATAACTTAATGTCTCTAAGGAACCTGTTCTAAGCCGTCATCCTCTGTTTGGGTCAACACTGCTCTGCATGATTCACTTACTGTGTGCCTGATCCTCCACTTTGTTACGTTGGTTTTCAGCCAGGGTTGCTCCACTGACTCTAAGCCATTCCACTCTATAATAGCTCCCAAGGCTGCACAGACTGGCTGGGATCACTGGAGCAGAGCAATCCCTTGAGAAGGCCTTACTCCTCCTATAGGAAGGGTGGGATAGATGCATGACATCAGTGTCAAGCTCTCATGAATTCCCATTTTGCAGGTTAAGACCGTTTTCTATCCAGCTAGCAGCACCAGAGCAACACAAATGAGAAAAGAAACCCCAGAGCCACTGCTGCCTCCTCTCTGCTTTCAGAAATGTCCCTTTGTCAATCAAAACTAAACCTGAGAGGCTAAAAATGTTTATTACTTTTTTGAGCTTTCATATCATTTTGATTCTTGTAAGAAATGCTCAGGCTTGTAATAAAACATCCCAAATGATATTTGAAATGGCTGCAAGCTTCACTACAAAAATTTTCTCAATGAGATCATGTGAAAGGTAGAATGACTAGAAATCAGGACACCTTTCTCTGACCTTCACTCACCACTTGACTCTGGTCGTTTCACTTACCCTTTGTTTACTTCCACTTCTTCATCTGCTAAATGGGCTTTATTAATGCAAACTTAGTTCACTGTTTTGAAGCTTAATTAGTTAATGTTTGTAAAATGTTTTGAGATCAATACAGTATTATTACTAATGTATTCCAAATCTCATCTCTGTTGCTATTTGCTCTTGGAGGCTTGACAAGAAGGCTTTCATTGTTCCACGTCTTCAACAATCCTCAGAAGCATCTCTGCTGTTAGAGCTCTCATATGAGTGATCAGCAGATGGAGTTGGAGGAGTGAGAAGTGAAATGACCAATTCATACCATTATTGCTGTTACACATGCTGCTTTCTAGAAGACAAAGTAGAAAATATGAAGGGAGAGTTGATAACAAATACTTAAGCATTTAAAGTAAGACACTGAAAGTACATAGAACTGCTCACGTGTTATCTGAAATTATTGCATTTTTCACAAGCATCCTTTTGGTATAGCTATCTTGTTAGCCTTCAAGCCTGACAAGAGTTGGAGAAATGAAGAAGAAGAAAGGGTCACTGGAAATGGAGTTCCCATCTGAGGATCTATGGCAAAAAGCTTCATTAAGGAGAAAAGGGAGATTTTCTGTCTGTAAATACATGTGGAAGAATTGACCATAGCTTACCTACTAGGAATAGTTTCTTCCTTCAGTTTTCAGGCTGTATTTCTGCTGAAATCAAATCTGCTCCTCTCCTGTCACTGGGAGATTGAAAAATGGAATTGGTTAATGGAAAGATACAATAACAAAGTTTGATTTTTAAAGTATAATCCCTGCAAAATTCTCTTTATAAATTAAGCAGATATGTGTACTTGCTCTTCACTTCCTGTCTCTTTTAACACTGTCAAAGTGGTATCGTTTTCATAAAAATAAGAAGAAACAATGGGCCACATCCTGTTCCAGTCCTGCTGGGTACAAGCGACTCCTTGTGACCTGAAGAACTAGCTAGGGATTGTGCTGGCAAGAGAGAATGTCTGGATAAGCGAGAGCGAAAGCCAATTTTAACCCACACACCCCTGTTCATGTAGAAAATCTGACACCAGAGGGAGAAACAGTATGATCAGTGCATGTTTCACAAGAACAAAACATGGCAACTATAAACTTTTTCTTATAGCCTGTGCAACCTGGAGGTGATCTCCAGAGTCAAGAACAGTTGCATGCCTACACCTCTCTTCTGTAAAGATCAAGATATTGGTTGGGGATCCTCTCTAACCTAGAATATTTTAAAACCTTTTATCTGTATTCTACACATCTTTTCTTCAGTAAACATTTGAAAAAAAGCTGCCTTCCAGATTAACACAAGAAAGAGAATACATTTTCTGTACCAGACACATGCAGCTCCATTGATACAAGCCGTGTTGCATTTGTAGATCCTTTGGTATAAAAAGAGATACATAAGTTATAAACCAAGAATAATTAAATATGATGTTATTATAGCTGTCCACAGCAGAGGGTGCTAAGATTAAAGAGAACTGACCATAGAGTTAACATCTGGGGCAATGGGAGCAGATTTACAGCAAGCAGGAGATGGAGGTTTATCGATGAGGGGAGTAAAGACATTGGTTGACTCTTCGTGAATGCTGCCTCTGTTGCTTTTTTCAGAAATTCAGACTTTTCATAAGAAAAGAAGTACAACATCCAGAGCAGAAAAATGATGTGTGGTTTCTTGCGTCAAGAATTTTTCTCAGAAATTGAATCTAACACACATACTAATAAAAATAAACCAGATCAAACAAACAAGCAGATAGTGAATGTTCTCCTATAACCCGCCTTTTTTCCCCCTCTCAGAAGTCCTTTAATCAGTCTCAAGAAGTTACGTTTGTCTCTTGCCAAAAGCAGTCTTAAGTAAGAGTAGAAAATTCAGAAATACTTCTGCCAGTGAAACTGGCTGTTACTTCAATGAAAATAAGGTATTTGACTGATAGCTTAGCTTCTATTGTATTTCAGTGAAAACACATCCTTGAATTTAGAGCTGTGTAATGACATTATTATATTAAGTTTGTTATTTGAAAACAGACAAACTGCTCCAAAAACATTCTGCTACCAGACACAGATTTGGCTACATCACTTCAGAGATGACTGAACATGTCATTAAGTTCCCCCTCCCTATACCTACCTACCCACTGCTTTTCACAGACTGTTAAGTTTGCTTGTGGGCTGGGGTAAAGCGAAAAGAAGGGAAGAGGCAAGAGGTGGAATACCAACAGCTCTGAAGTATGTGCCTGAGGGCCTGGAAAGTTCACAAGTTTGAAAAGGGATTACCAAGTCTGTGGCTAGTGAGTCAAGCTGAACTCAGAGCAGGAGAAGCGAAAATTTTTACCCTTTGATGAAATGCAGTATCCTCTGTCAGTAATTCTCAGTCTTCCCCACACAAAGCAAGCCCTCCTCAATTCTCTGCTCCTTCACTCACACCTTTGCAGGAGGCAGGCTTCTCACCCACTGAACGCAGAAGTAGCAACTGGGGTTCTCTCTTTGAAACACCTTAGAAGTTATCGTTCTCAGCATCAGCTCTCCGGCCTATAAGACCTGACCAGAAATCAGGAAAAGGTCAGAGGAGGGAGTAACTTTGCAACTGGAGTCACAGTGACGAACTTGTCTAATTTTAAAATGGAGCTGGAGAAGTTCACCTGTGACAGCAGACATGATATCAATTCCAGATCCACATTCCTGTGTGAAATAACTAGATTGCTTGTTAACCTATAACAGCGAAAGTCTAAGAACTGAGAGGCTAAAATGCCTTGTCCCTACTTGCCACAGATGTGTCCCTCCAGGTCAGGACCCCACCACACAAGCCCAGCAGTGCAGGTAAAACTTTTACAACTGCCATCCATGCAGTCCTCATGCTGGGATTTTTCACCGACAGCAAGTTCAACACAAATATCAAACAACTGATGAAAGTAGTTTGTTTTATTAAATGAAAACAAAATCCTTTTTTCAGGAATCGGAAATCCAGGATGGTTTTCTGCTTGTTAGCTTTAACATCAGAGGAACTCCTGATTCACACCAGAGTGAGTAGAAGTCAGACTTTGGGAGAGAACAGATGGTTCAACAGTTCTGCTTAAAAGTACAGGATACCCACACTAGAGAAAGGCAGGAGAGAGTGTGGAAGACTGAAGGACAGCCTTGCAGAAGAAAGCCCAAATACACCATGGCTGACAGCTTTTTGGGAATCCAGGTTTGACCATCAAAGCAACTGGGGCGGCTCCCCACAGATATCTACTTGTTTCAATGGAAGTTAGGAGGCTAAACAGGTGTTGAGCTCATCAGCATTTTGGAGGATTTGGACTTTATCATTTGGTAGAACCTAACACCTTTGTGCCTAAAGTCCTAGGTTCAAATCTTGTGGCAAGATGAGGGGAATCTGGCTACACATGATAAGCCAAAAAGAAAAGCACCATAACGCTCAAGTAGAGTACGTACACAAGTCCTCAAGGCAGAATTCCTGTTACGACTGACATCATAACACTGGGATTCATTTAGCCACTATTCAATTATACATTCTTTTTTCCTTCTTTTCTCCTTCAAGTTACCACTCTCACTAAGCATGAGCACTCACTAAAGAGCAAAGACAAGTAGTAAATAAAATGCAATGAAAGTTGTTTTGTACCTCTTTTCATCCCCTCTATGCAACTCCCTCAACCTTAAAATTTGGAGAAATAAAGACCACGTTTTCTATGCAGAAAATCAAAAGGTTGGGCATTGAATGTCAATTCTATAAGAGAAAAAAGAAGAGACTGAAAGAAAGAAACCCATAAAAGGAAATGCACCACATTCTTCCACCCTCTACCCCAACAAATCCAATTAAACTTGCCAAGACATACACACATGCTGTCAATCATTCTAGATCCTATCTACCCTATCAATATTTCAGCAGCATTTCACTCTCTTACTTTCCAGAACTACGCACACTCCACACAGCATGCACTCATTGTTCCCCATGCTCTTTTTTTGCCCCTTTTAATCAGTCACAACAAGCCACATTCATTTCTTTCCCGCACCTTACGCTACACCAAACTAGTTGGTTAGCAGGCACAGCAGAGCTTCTTTGTGCTCCATTGATGGTTTGCGCGTTAGTTTTGTTGTTGGGTTTTTTTGGTTTTGTTTTGTTTTTTTTAAACAGGAAAATACAGGATGTAAAACATGTCTATGTACAGGACACCGACACTGAGGAATTGTGTCCATGCTTATAAAATAGTATTGCTTATTGGGAAATACTGCTTTCCTATTATGGTGGCCTCATTTTAAAAAGCACAAGGAAAATGGACTAAAACCTTTAGAAAATTTCTGGTAACATACAAGATCCAGAAATCCCTCAGAGATTTTATCTACCTGACATGGGCATTATCAAAGCCTGCCCTAGACAAGATACTGTTATCAAAATAACTTTAGTAATTTGGACTTCTGTTCTTATACAGGCTGTAGGGTTCTGGCTTCAGAACAGAACTAAATCTCCTTAACAGCAAAGGGAGATGCATGATGGCTTTCTCATTCTGTGTATCTTGTGCAGGACTGAGGATACTCTCAAGGGCTGCCCTTGAGCTATGGACATACGCAGTAACTAATTTTCAAAGATGAGGCTTATTTGGGGTCTGCTGTAAAGATCACAGTGATATCTTGTGCCAGTATAGTAACAGGTCTGTCAGCTCTCTTCAAATTCTCTCTTGCTGTCACCAAGGGAAACTTACAGAAACCTAATCTGATGAAGGATTTCACTGATTGTTGGTCTGCCTTTACTGACATCACAGGCAGTGACCTACCATGGCTCCAAAAGAATAACTGGGCTTTCAAGTAGGCGGTAGCTATTCCAGCTGAGCAATCTGTCGATATGAATTTTACCCTTTTCCAGTGTTCCTATGTCCTGAATCACTCTAGTGCTGAGTGGATCCCCATCTTGAAGGTAAGCTCCTGATGTGAGCTCTTATTCCATCCCTATGACATTTTTCTTTTTTTCTGAAAGTCCTAAAAAGCTGACATTGCAGCCTAATGTCCATACAAGGTGGCTGGACTGCACAAATTAAATGGCACAAAAATACCCATGCACCAGGTGACCATTATGTGTGCTGGAACAGACACCAGATGAGAGATCAGTTTTGCAACTTGATAGATCCCATTCTGAACAGATACGACTAGATTCTAGTGATCAGCCTCAAATCCAAACAGAAACTGGAAAAGGTTAAATCTTTTCTTTTCTTATCTTTCTGGAATCATAGCCTCTCACCTGTTGAGCTTTAATTTACATGTCTAAAAGTGCTCTTCAGTCTTCAATGTCCCGCCTTCTGTCCTCAAATACACTCCTAAAAAGTGTCTCCTGACATGACTGCCCCAACCCCCAATGAAATTTCAAGCTCTCTCTGCACAAAATGTGAATTCTAAGATTATGAAGCTTCTCATGTTACCAGTAAAAAATTTCAGAGATAAGGACTCGTGCATCTTTTGGACAGAATGAATTCAAACATTAACTTTTCAGCTTCGGTTTTATTAAGTTATCAGGGAATGCTGAGGTTCCAGTAGCGCGAGAGAGTTCACTTGGGTAGCATAACTTCATCTCCCATCATGCTGAGAACCAACAAGTACACTCCCTTGGAGGATCTTGTTCTGCTTCCTCTTGCTGAGACCTATCACACACAGTCCTTTGGGATCCAGGGGAAAACCTGGTTGATCATGCCTTGAAACTGTAGGGTAGGTCAACTACATATAGAGTACTACAGCTTCCTCAGACAACAGATATGCTGCTAATCATTTGAGAATGAGCTGAGATTTAAAGGACCTGCATAGACAGACAGGCTTGTTATTCAGATAGCTCTCTACCTCTCTTTCCTGTTCTCACTGGGGATCTACACTTTTGAGAGTCCAAATCTCTTATCTTTAAAGGGACTTTCTCCATTTTATAGCTTCTTCAAAGCAAAGCTCCCCAAAACCATGAAGGGAGCTGTATAATCTTGGATCTAAGGTAAAAAGGGGAAAACTCCTCTCTGCAAAGTTCTGGCTTTAATATAGACCTCAAGATTTTGAAAATTGACATCCCTGGATCTGCTGTTCAGAAACTATTAGTTCTTGCCCAGCCCAGCTAGGAAGAACCAAAGCCAAAAGGAACTTCTGAATGAGTCACAGCCAGAACTGGCTAAAAAGCACCTGTAAAATATTGAATGCAACATGACCCATTTGTTATACTTGGTGAGCAATGTATAATTTCCACATAAATTGGGAAATGACTTTATGACTGAAAAGGAGTAACAGTTGTGCAAGCATGCACTCTGAGTGCCGGCTCACTTATCCCTGGTAATACAAACTCAGCTGACTTGGGGATTGCCTGGAGGCCTCCAGGGCACTAGCAAACTACAGCACGGCCTTTTCTGAGAAAGAGGTTTGACACGGAATAATGTTGTGAGTCACCCTGTAGACGGGTTTATGGGCAGTGTTTGTGGGCAACAAGTGCAAAAAAAGAGCTGAAGAGCATTCAAGAATGTAGCTGGCAAGGTGCTGACATATGATTCCTATAAGGAAATTACAGTGTTTCTCAGCCATGCTTTTGGTGAAGGGTCACTTGATGCAATGTGTGGAATTTCTTTAGAGTGCTGCATCTTGAGCACTGTTCTTGGGAACACAATGGGCAAAGGTCCCAGGGTATGATTAATTAAAATAACTACCACTTGTTTCTCTGTGTATTTATCTGATGGTAGAAACCACATGTAAACACACAGCAATTCTGACCTTAATTTATAACCAGGTCACTTGCTTTCTACTGCACTAGTGATGTTAACTGGTAAAAATCACAGCTGAAAGGAGTAAAGCTCCCTCTGCTTATCCTGGAAGGGAACATGAGCACTGAAGTGCTCAGCAGGACAGACCTGGCCTTGCAGAAATCTTGTATTCTACTATTTGTCATAATGCCTGCTCATGGTGTATGGAGAGAGCAAAGCAACAAAAAAAATGGGTGCTTAAAACCAGTACCTGGAACAGAGAACAAACTGAGCTTGCCAACAGGGAGTTCAGAGGAGACACTGTCTTCTGCCTTCCCATTCCTCTCTGCAAATTAGAAAGATTTCTTCCTAGACCTTGACTTTAGTAGCTGCCATTTAAAACTCAGTGTCTTGAGTATGACGCTTGGAAATTCAATCCCATTTTTCAGAGACAAGGAAGTGCTGTGGTCTTTTCCAATGCATTCTAGAAGAGTACATGCTCCCTTTTAATCCAGGAGCCTAGGGTTTAGGTCCTACCTTGAATCTGTCTTCTGAGAAAGACTATCGGTGTTAGTCCAGTGAATGGGCATACAAACACACTTAATGTGAGAGTCTGGGTGGGCTTAGGTACAAGCAAGGCCCTGAATGGGTCAGCAATCTCAACATCAAGCAGCTCTTTTGGTCCTTTGCAGGGGCTTTGAAAACATTAGTGTCGATAGATTTTATATGTCTTCAGGGCTGGGTGACAGCCAAATGGGTTTTGGGGAATCTAAACAGTTTGTCACTTAGACCACTTAGTAGAATTGCCTTGTCCTCCTTTCATTTCATCTTCCCCAGTGAGCTTCAGAAGCTACCATCCTTTCCATGCTTCTATTACTTCTTTGTGCGCTTATGTTTGTAACCAGTCTGCTACACTCTATGTGCCATTTTGAAGCTTTGATCTCAATTGGCATCACTAGTAGGTACATGCTTCACATGCTCCTAGGTCAAAATAGGGGAGGATCCTCCCACAGATTTATTCTGATTGTTTTGCCTGCTCCATCACACCACTCACTACCTGAACCCCCATCCTCACTTATGCAATTTATAGCAGTCAGAACACGAGCAACACCTGCATGTCTTATGGGGAAGCAGACAGCTTTCCCTTACTGCTAAAGGACTTTGAATAAGGCAACATGTTCCTCCCCCAATTATTTAATCAAATTGAAACTGATTTCTGACACAGCACCTGGACAAGCTGCCATTTATCAAATGAACAAAAATCCCCAACAAATGAACCATTGTCTCCCTTCCATTTTTTGACGCTGTTGTTGCAAATTGGGTGCAGTTAGCAGAGTGTACTTCCTGGTAAATCATGATGGTTATTTCACCAGATTTTGTTTTTGTAAGTCACCTACCCCTGAGCAGGAAACTATTCCAAATTTGTGATCATCAACCGAGACGTGGGGAAAGACCTTGACGTGTTTCTGAAGCTCAACACTGGAGAAATATGAATACATATTCCCTTGTGCTACAAGGGCTGTCCCTGACAATGCTGTGGATTCACTGCTCTTAGCTTGAGAAGCAACTAGTGCATTTTTAGAAATGACACAAACCAGTAAAATTTGTATCCAAAGGTTCTCAGCATTAAAAGGTTTGGACACACTTCATGCATTAGAAAAAAAAAAAAAAAAGGGGGGGGCTTGAAAATATTGCTTAGGTTAGTGGGATGAGGCTTCACAGCCAGACTTTCAAGGCATTCCAATATCAGGTGTTATAGATGGATTTTCAGAAGCTGGAGATTTTTAGGATCTAGGATTCACATTTGCAGAAGATAATAATTTCAGACTTGAACCTAACGCTGTATTTTCCCTACAGGAGCATGGGTGGACATGGAGCAGACTGGAACAGTTCATTCAAAAGATGGCAGCCAGATGCAAGTCTGTGTCTGACCTTTGCATTAGGTAGGTATTCAGATCAAATGCGTAGTTTCAGAGCTGTTTCTGGCTGGCTCACTTTCCACAGGTTAACTGATTTTTCAAGAAGGTGTTCTGGAAAAGATTAATTTGAATCCACGTGTGTTGCTAATATCATGTTATGAAAAAATTAGGGGCCTACAACCGTCACCAAGAGGCTGATATGCCCAGATACCAGCCTCTAGCACAGTGTTTTCTGTCAGCTTCCTAATTTAACAGTTTGTTTTAATTAAAAAACACACAACCCTCCCCACCACCCACCACCAATCCAAACACTGAATTATTTGGAAAGACCTAGGCTGGTGTTCTGTGTCAGGGATGACACCAGCACCCTGAATGTCTACATGCAGCAATAAAAATATGTATCTTTTAGAGATACAACATTTTATTTCAGTTATTTTTAAAAATGCATGCACACTGTTTGTTGTGATGAAAGATGGTAAAGTAAGATCCAATAAAGGAATCAACACAAACTAGGAAACAGAGATAGACAGACACTTTCCAAAAAACTTGATGCAACAGTAAAGCAGCCAACAGCAATGAAGCCATGTTTTCCTGCTAAATTTGGTCCAAGCATTCAGGGCATTTGTTCCAACATTTTCCACACAGACCTACTGAACAGACAGTACCAATATTCTTCAATTAGCAAGACAAACAAGTCCATGTGATGGTAGAACCTTCCCCTCCTAACTCCCCCTCAAAATGAGGGGACAAGACTGTGCTAGTAAACCTCCTGCTGAGCTCTGGAGGGCTCCTTGCAAAAGGCTACAGGATTGCCCTTCAAGGAAAGGAGGAGAACGCGATGTTATTTACTCCACCTGAAAACAAGCACTCTCAGATGAGATTTGAAGGCCAACAGGCTAATGGCCCTTGAACAACCCACATTTCAGAATTAAGTGCAGTTTACATGCCAATAGAGGCAGAGGACTGAATCAGGAACAACACAGCTGAGAGCCACCATAGGATGGGTATAAACTGCAGTGGGTGCTATAAATGGGTGCTTTGCTCCACTAAATCTGTTCCACAAGTGGTTTCTGTCTTACTGGGGGAAGGGATTTCTGTTGTGCTGTGCAGGCGCAAATCCTTTGGAGGATGCAGAGGCTCTTTTGCAGGCAAGTAGAAAATAAGTTCAGCTGTTTACTTGTTCCGGTTGCACCTAGGCAATCAATGGGGTTCTACCTAGATTGATGGGAGTGGGTTTTTCTTCTTGCCCCTGTAGAGTTCACTTTCTTGACCCTAAAATTAAAAAAAAAAAAAATCATGCTAATGAGACTAAATCTTGGGATCCATCTGCATACTATATTTCAGATAATCCCAACTCCGTAACCTCTAGATAGCAAGCCAGCTTGGTAGTAGTCATTCACTTCAGCAGTTACACAAAGCTATTCAGACCATAAGGTGTTGGGAGTTATCACCAAGGAAAAGGTTTAAGGCTCTCCCAAATGAAAAGAAACCAAGTCTCAGTTTCTGAAACAGCATCATGTTCCTAGGCTGTAAGAATAACAGTTTTTACCACTGGGTGGATCGGCCTTTCGGATTTGTAATTCATGATAACAGCAACACGAAAAGCCAAGCTGTCTGTGAAATGAAGTTAAACTTAGATCCAAAACAAAAGGTGCCCTGTGGAAGAGAGGCACAGCTGAAACATGCATTGGACACCTATGGAGACATAGAGCAATCTTTTGATGGGGACAAAGGAGCAGGACTCAGGGGAGCTGAGTTCCAATTCGAGCACATTTCCTATAGGACACTGAACAAATGACCTCCCTTCTGTCTGTCTTTATTTCCCCAGTGGTGTCACAGGATGGCTGTGACAAGACCACTTGGGAAGACATTAAGATTCTGAGATGATGGACAATATATGAAGAGCAAGATATTGTTCTTTCAAAAATTGCAGGTGAGCCTAACTCCAGATGCATCTCGCACACAAACTCACACACACACTGTTTATTTCATAAGCAACATGTTTTAAGCCTGCTTTGTCATAGACCAAGAGCGTTAATTAGACCTACTAACGACATTGACACTTTTGTCCAAGTTAAGACATGCTGGAGTTTGGCCCTGTCTCCTGGATGTAGTGAGCAGGTCTCAACAGTTTTCATTTTCACAGTGCTCATTCACATATATACCGCTGTGAGCTGCTAGTTTAGTTAATACTTCATGCACTATATATAATCAGAAAAACTTTATCTGATAAAGTTAAAAATTCCAAATGAAGCTACAAATTTCAGATATAAATTGTGACTTTTATGGCTTTACATGATACTCAGATGCTAATGTTGGGTTTACAATTTCCTTCCGATTTAAACATGAATCCCTTTACAAAGCTCAGCCTTAGTGAAACCTCTCTTAATCCTATTTTTTGACTTGTGTGAAGCAAAGAAATGGTTGCTTTCCCATTTCAGAACCATGGCTGTGCAGTTTTGTGGGTGAGGGCAGTACCCTGTGACCAGCTATGAAAATTGTGCTTAATAATAAAATTTTAGCCAATTAAAATCACTTTTCAACAGTTGCCTAGCAAAGAGGGGGAGGGGCGGGGAAAGGAAAAGCATTCAAATTCCAGCTAATCCCTGCCATACCACAATGCACAATTTTGTGGTCTGTCCTGAAAGACCTATTAAAACTGGTACTGAGTTGCAAGTGAAATAAATGCATGAGAGAGTCATAAACGTCACATTGAAGTACCTCAGTCTTACAGAATATTCCGAAAGAGAGGACACTGAAAACACCCATCACATTTCCTAAATATTTAGATCATGTATATTAAAAGAGATGATGGACCCTGTAATCTCACACTTATCTTAATTAGGAAGGAAAAATTGCAATTTTGTTTCAAAAAAATGTATTGTTACTTCTCTGCCAAGAGCAAGGAGAATACCTCAAGGCTTTGAAAGAACTAACGCAAATTAGCGCTGAGGTCAGGGGTATTTTGTATTACATGTTTGTTCTCTTAAGAACAAACCACACAGATATGCATCCTTGGACAAAGGCAGACTCAAACAGAGTTTAGGCAATATTCTCTTCCAGAAGTCACTGCAGACATACAGTATGCTCAGTTCTTGGAATGTGATTATATCCTTACAGTAGTCTTCAAAAAAGCACTGAACAAACTATTTGTTAACTCCCTTAGGACTTCTACATAATCTAAAGTAACATAGTACGTGCTTATTTAAAGTTGAAAAACTAATACATTCAGAAAATCAATTTTTCAGACTACAGAAAAAAAAGCATCATGTGAAAATACCTGCCACAAACATGCCTTTCTATTGCAAAGGTATGATCATTGTGACGTAAGGGTAATATGGATAGGCCCGACCTATTAATTTGAAAAGGGACTCAAAATGCTAGCAGCAGAAAAGCCAGCTTTTTGAGATGTGATCTTTAAAACACAATTAACCACACTAAAGTCTAACTTTCCTTCTATAACATCAAAATATTCAAGATAAATGTATCATAATGTAAAAACACAGCATTAAAACATGCACAAAAAGGAAAAATAATCAGGGAAAAGCCAAGATATCAACAGCAACTTTGAATCTTCACTATGACGCGTCCTTTATATTTTTAGCCAAACAATAGAGAAGAGAAATTCCATCTGAACAAGTTTTTGTAGAAAAATGAACTTCATCATCCTCCAAATTCTGGAAAAGTTATATTTCTCATCCTTAACACTGCTTTATAAAGAAAAGAATGCAGAAAGATAATGGTGTTGCCAGAATGTAGTGAAAGGGTTAGTTGTTTTGAATATTACGTGTGTTATGTAGTCAGATGCTACCTATTCATCCCCAGCATGAATTGGGTCACCAAGTTTGTGACCTGTCATGAATTATGTCACTAAGTTTGTGACCTAAACATGTGTTGTTGCTAGGTCTCCTGTAATCAATACCATTTGCTATTTTACTGGAGCTGTGCCATGGTCAATTTGCTAACGTAATACCTGTGCTCCCACACTGGGCAATGAAACTCATATTTGCCAGTAGGGATGGTGAGTTCAGGTCTTGTAAAATAGTTAGAATCCTTTCTCTAAAAAAGAAGAAAAAAGAAAAAAAATAGGTTGGCTTTTCTGTCTGCAACAGGTCTTAATATCTTCTCCTTGACATAAGTCCACTGAGCATTGATGGCATGCACCTGGGCCCTTGGTTATACATGACAGCTTTTCATGCTATAAAGAATATTATTTTTGGAGGAGGAGGGGAGAAGGAAAACTGAGCTTCCTTCTTGCAAAGAAAGGTTTGAAAAGGTAATCAAACTGCTAGGGCTGAGCAGAGCAGGCAGAGAGGCTCCTTACATATGTATAAATTCTTGGATTTATTCTTGGCTTTAAGCAATCAGTCCTGTTTGACATACACCTCAGCAGTCAAAAGCCTATGCTCTGGTGCAGAATGGAGTGATCAACCTAGACAGGTCTTGATGGATTTTATCACAGAACTTGATCCCTTTTCTTCTTTGTTCCTCCTCTCATGAATGCTTGTAGCATGGTCTGTCCACAGTCTGTTGCTGTAATGCATAGGGACAGGAGAAGGGCTGTGCTCAGTCAGACCAAGGCCTGACTTGGGTCCTTATGCAGTTCTCTGACAAGGGACAATAGTGTATCCTTGGGAAGAGCACAAACACGAGAAAAGCACAGGCACACATAAAAACCTGTAAACCATGGTATATTCTCCCAACTTCTAGCACACTGAGTTTCAAGGGATTTCTCAAGCCAGGAGTACTTTGTCTTGTGCACCTTTGTAGACAGTTCTTACATGAGTTTCTCTTGCAGCCACATAGGGGCAGCCAGTCCAGAGGGAGCCACAACATCCTGCAGCAACAAGATTCACAGTGTAACTACACCTGTGAGAAGGAAAGAGGAAAGAAGGGCAAGCTGTTGCTCTAAACAAGGACTGTAACATCATCAAAACCCATCTGTCTCTATCAGTGCTTGACTGATAGAATTTGAAGGAATTAATTCCTGCAGGGAGTTTAGATCTCTGTACACAGCAGAAACTCCCTCCCAACCTCCCTAGCAGGAGATGGGGGGGAGGATCATCCCCCCAAAACAACATTCCAGCTACCTGGAAAGATCTGGCAACCTCAAAAACCAAAGGTTTCCTTTATGCTTATCATGACAAGAGCTGTCAAGAAGCCCAGGTGCCTTGGAGGTAGCACTAGCAAATGGTTGAAATCAACTACTCCTGGGGCACCTCACAGAGGTGGTAAATGAGGGCAGTTCTAAATGGTGCAAAGGGCCACAGGAGACAGAAATGGATGCCCAGGCACAAAAGCTTAAGGAGAGCAGACATAACACTAGACAAGAACAGAAACCATAATGAGGCTAAGATTTCCACCCCAGCCATCTTAATTACCCTTAATTGCTGTTGCAATAGCAAAAGCCAGGCAGCAGCCCTGGCTATTACCCACGCCCTACCTGTGCCCTGAGCAGTACTCAGGAGCCAAGTTTTTTTTAACATGTAATTTGAAGGTGATGAAATGGCCCAATGATGAAGTGACACATGGCATAGGGACAACCATTTGAAGAATCACCTGCAAACACTTCTCTGCTTAGGGCCTGGTTCTGCAAATCTAACATTGAATCACATGATCTGTAAGAGTCTCTATTCACAGAAGAGTCACCCAGTGAGATCAATGCCTGTGCAGGAACCTGAGCTGGCTGAATGCCACTTTCCAGGACTTAAAAATTTGTTTGTGATGCACTGTGAAAGCTTAAAGATAATCTTCCTGTCACTTCCATAGGTAGCATGTCAAGTTCTTCCCTTAAATATCTAGTCTACGTGCAGTTCAAGTCAACACAAACTGCAGGCAATCTATCTCTTCCTAACACACTTTCCAAAGAATTTGGTTCATCCCATGTAATACATAGAGACCACCAACTTGTTTCACACTTTACACATCTTTTTCTCCTAAAATGAACAAACTACTGTTGCTATACCTGTATCAAATGGTAATGCCCAGCCTCAGACTGCACACCAACAGACTTTACTTTCATTTCTCTAGGACATAGTGTGGCAAGAGCTGTGGATTTGATAAACACCTTCAGAACATATTATGGAATAGCTCCTCTTGATCTGAAATGTGAAAACCAAGCATCAGTCAACATAAAATAAATGTGATATAGCATAGAGCAGAATAATGGTTCTAGCACATATGGTATTGAGAGAAATTATTTTCTGTGACAGCCAAACATGACAATGAACAGAAGACAAATGAATTTCCTGCACTGCCTCAGTAAGGGTTGCCTGTCCTGTGAAGACTTATATAGAACAAACTGACAAGATCACCTGGAATTACCTAATCTGATCGGCATTATATGTGACAGATAAAACATCTGTTTAAAGAAAACAAAATGTACTTATCCATGACTCAGATACTGACCAAAACCAGATGAAATAGTGGGAAAGTCGCTTCAAAAAAATTTTTAACAAGTCTTGCAAACAATTCTCAAACAATTTATGGTAGTGCAAAGACAGGGATCTCATCACATTTTCTCCTCTATTGATGAGCATGCCATAGTTAATTTAAGTGTTCTAGTTGTGTGATACATAGAGAAAGGATTGGTGGGTAATTTTGAAACTAAAATCATCTGGAAGAGAAATAGGTGGAATGGGAGGTATTCAGAATAATATCTGTCAAGAAAAAAAATAATCCATTGTTGATTTATAGGGAGGGAAGGTATTTTAAGCATTGTTGTCTTGTTCTCTTTGTCTGAGAACAAAGTTTGTATCAACGGATTTTAAAATGCCACTTCAAATTTTGAAACAGATTGTCCTCTACAATACCAAACACCATTGATTTCAATACGTAGTGGTTGCAAACATAAAAAAAAATAGCAGGTATATGTATAGGAGAAAATTTGAATTTCAACTGAGATGAGATGCTCATCAATGAGATTCTGCTGAAACATTCATTATTGCCAGTAAAACTTCCCAGACTAACTCAAAACTCATGGATCTTCCCAAAATATACAGATTATATCTTAAATCTTCTTTATTATGGAAGTCTGAATATCCCCTTCTCTTTTAGAATTTGTTGCCTGTATCTTAAAATGTTCTAAGAGGATCCTTCAATTTTCATGACAGAAGAGCAGAAATTTTTAAGTTGTGCATGCAGACAGGATATTTAGAGGGAGAGGACAAAGCAGTGCATGGGGATTGGGCTGGCTGGAAAGAGTTGAGAGCCAAGATGGAGGATCACTCTGGTGATGAGGATGATGTGGTAGACGATGGGAAGGTGCTCCAATTAGGGTGTGGGTGTGACAGCATCAGGGTGATGAGAGGAAAATGACTTTATCAGAAATGCTTGAAGTGAACCGGAAGGGAGAAGTCAGTCAATCAGAACAATGCTCATTATACGGGTTTTGCAGGCACAGGGACCCTCTTTTTCTAGCTGGATACAGCAGACACAGCATTCAGACAGCTGAAACACATCTTCCATAGGAGGCTGCATAGGAAGCCAGGGGCCTGCATTGTCACAAGTTGCCTGAACCCGCTCCAGCTACAAGCCCAGGAGTCTGCTGAGATAACCACAAACCACAATTCTTTCTTCTGTGCAATGGTTATAGTTTTGGAGGCAGCATGATTGCAGTGACACTTGGACATCTGCTCCAGTTGCCTGGAAAATCGGCTCCGATTGATTTAACCAGAATCTGCTAACATGAATCTGGCAGCTCCCTTCTTGTTAAAAATAACAAAACTAGTTGTAACGCCCTCCTCTTACTTAAGTACACATCTTGAAGCTTTCAGTCTTGGGGAGTTAGTGCCTTCAGCCAGACTCTTAGGTAGAACTCAGCTGTGATACAAACGTCCTTTAACCAAGACCTCCTTCAGGCAGCAGGCCTCCTTTCATCCACAAGCACAGCTACAGTCCCACAGAAACACAGAGCGAAACACCTCTGTAACTGTGGATCATTGGCTTCTCATGAGATACAGCTGTTCCAGGTGTTCCTCACTGAGATAGGACATGGGGACTTTTTCAAAGGCTCATCACCTTACCACCTAATAAAAGATTTCTGACTGGCAACACAACCTGGCAGAACTCCCTGGGGCTTTTTGGACTACTTACACTCATTCCTGAGATATCCCCAAGCTAGAGCTGGAAAGATGTAGCTACATCAACTTATAAGGGAGCAAACCTAAAATTGCGTTGCTTATGTAAAAGTTTCCCAGAGAAATAGCACAGTTTTTTTCAACACAGGTTTTATGTGCCACTTGCAATCAATGGAAGAGACCAGTGCCTGGAGAGGGTGATTTAGAAGAGGACAATCATTAGATGCTTTGAATTTCCTCTCTGGAAAGACACCTCTCTCTCCATTGTCTGTATAAGGAGGCTGGAGAGGCCAGGGAACAAAAATGCAACTCTCTTCTCAGAGAGAGGTATCGGAAAAATCATCATGCGAATTTGCCCAAAGAGGGCAATCTCAGGAGGCAGACCAAAATCTGAACAATAATTACGCTTAACTTTCTGCAATCATTTCCCTGAAACATTTTAACAGCAAAAGAAAGTAGACACATGAGTTTATATGTTGAATTTCTCGGTAAATTACATACAGAGTAAGGAGCGAACCTGGATTAAATTATTAGGAACAATGAAAATGCTTTTTGGGTAAATCTGAAAGGAAAATGTATGCTCTGTTCCACTTGGGAGCATCTGCTTCTTGTCACGTATGGCATGCATTTGCCAGGGCGCTTCTTTACTTTTGTAACAAAATAGCTTTGTGAATATCCTGGTCTCCAAAGGTAGACATGAGGAGGAACTAGGAATCTTTCAGTTCAGAGCTTGACCCATCTGATCAAACCCATACACTTCTCTTCAGCAGAAGAGTGTTGTCGCTGTGTTGTCTCAGGCCCTGTACATCAACCCTAATCTTCCTCCTGTTTCATCTTTCCCTGTATTTTTAGTCTGGACAGACCATTCTGTTGTACTTGAAGATTCACACACTCTTGTGCAACTGTTTTATTTCACCCCTCGCTCAGCAAGTCGTGCAACAAAAGCCAGAGAAGAAGAGCGAGCTCTGCGTACTGTCAGTGCTACATAGTTCTGACTATTATTTCCGCTTGATGGCTTTGGTTTTATCCAAGGATTATTCAAGTTTGGGAATAATGGGAGATTTACATGCTTGCACACAGGTCAAATGACAGTCAGAATGCACACGTGTTGCAATTTCTTCACCTGCAGATTATTCCTGGTGACTGTTATTTTAAAGCTTCTCTGACAACGGCAGAAATTAGTGTTTGAATCCTTCTGTTTGCAGACAGATGCTGATGTTCTCCTGGTGTTCCAGCAGGATATTGCTTAGCCCCTGTTTTTTGCTTTGATATTGAATGAGAAATTGTTTCAAATAATATCAGATTAGCTTTTCTAAAGAGCAATTCTTAAATACTCTGAATGGGCCACTCAAACTCTAACTTATTGGAAAAAATCAAAATTTTTCCAAGTAGGTGATTCTTAAACCAAGAGTGTTACCATGCTATTTTGAGTTTTAGACAAACTCTAGCAAACAAACATCAACTATAATGCCTTCCCCTCCGATCACAGGAACAACTACAAATGCTTTACCATTTTTCCTAGTATTCCTAAAGGTTTCAGTAATCATGTGGAGATATTAAAAGGGAAATAAACAGAGAGCTATGCTGATTTTTACTCCATAAAAAAGCAAAACAAACACAAAGTGAATTTCACCACCTGTCCTATAACAAAGCAGGGAAAGAAATGACAGTTTTGCAGCTTCTGAGGTGCTACTGTGACTGGCTGAAATACGGCTGTGAATTCTGAATGTAAATAATGAGAAGACAACATAGGAAAAAACACTGCCTTATTGAGTTATTAATTTTTAATGATGATGTACACATAGGCAGGCTAAGGAAGCTTACTGGCACCTAATTTAAGTTTGTCTAAGTTTCTTAGAACCATATACAACTCAGACAAAGATAAAAGTATGGAAAGGATTCTCCATCACTTTTTGGGTATTTGGGATTGAGTATCTCCTTAAAGATATTCACAGTCACGTGTGATCAAGCCTAGTGCCCACAACACCAACAAAACTCTCTAGCACGGGTTACACAGGGGTAAAAATTGAAGGAGTAGAATGGTCTCTTCCACATGCTTAACATAGAGCAACGGGTGTGTGGGAGGGAGACAAAAAACTGGTGACAATCCCAAAATGCGGTTCCTAAACGCACTTACCAGAAGCGACAGGATAACAGGCATTCCAGCTCTATCAGCTGCACACCAGCAGGGAGCAACCCCTCAGGTCACTTCAGGATCTCGCCACTTTGTCCTTCCTGAGCAAAGTATTTTGGTCACAGCATAAAGGTAAGTCTCACCTCTGGAATCCTTCCCTCAGCTCTTAACCCCTTCTGAGACTTCCTAGGGATGCAGGACACACGACAAGTGACAAGCCTGGAACAGGAGCTTTAAAACAGAGGCCTATTCAGTGACCATAATAGATCAGATGGCTTTTTTGTTTGCTTGATTTTAACAAAGAAGAGCTCCATCATAAATCTTCACTTCAAATTTGATTGCTTTATAATATATCATACTGTGATGTAACTGGCATCTGCACTTGGCTCTTACTAGGTGATGCCATATGGTACAATTTAGAAGTGGAGACAGAGAGTGCCATTTAAATAAGTTAAATTTCATTCATCTACAATTAAACCATCCTCATTCATCTACATGCATTCAAGATCCTAATTTAACCTCTGAAGAGATTCCCATTTGATACTGTATATATCTTTTATATTTTTCAACCTCTAAATCACTAAGCTGGACTTCTATTGTAATTTATGCAAGTTGTTCATTTGTTTTCTTACTAACATGGTTTCGCAGGTTATCACAGGGTTAGCCTGATTGGGAAGTTGTGTGCAGCTTCCAACACCTCACATTCTCAAAGCAAGCAAGGGCTCTTTTACACACGGGTTGCCTCCCATGGGGAGATCTACACAATTGAATTAAACTTTGTCTTGAGATGCCTAGCTATAGCACAAAATAAATCTGCAGGTTATCAATAAAGGATTTTTAATTGGCAAGACTGTTTTATTTATTCATGAGAAGAAAAGAGAGTGCTAGAATGCCTCCTTTCCCAGAAGGTTAGGGGGTTGCACAGAACTCACAAATCTTTCTTGATAATCCTTTACTTGAACCAGAAATTGTATTATGCTTTTGTTCTTTCATGCCTAGAACTGGCCAAGCAGGCAATGATTTATTAAGCTAGAGTCTTGAGTCTCCTGCCACACAACCCACTTAGTCACAGTAATGGCTATGAAACAGATCATGCATTCTAAGATAGGCTATAATTTGTGTTAAAGAAACTTGTCTGTTTCAATTACCAAACTTAATTTGCAAAGCCCTATAAAAGGTTATGAAGTAAAAAGAAACAAAGCAGCTAAACTTTAGGTTGTAATGTTATGTGTTACATATACACACAGAGTAGAAGAGAAAAGAAGAATTTGGAACAGACCCAAAAGATAAAAAAGCAAATACTTTTGCATAACTAAACATTAAGTATACCCTTGCAAACATGTAGCATTCTTCCAGTCTACAGTTTTGCATACCAAGTCTCTGTTTACAAATGATCAGAGGCAAAGCCAATCATATGTTTTTATACACTTCTGCAGTGAAACACTGAAATTGGAGCCCACTTACAGAAAAAGACACTTTTCTCGAAGGACTGACTCTGGGTTGTAAACAAAGTACCATGCATTTTTAGATGCTGATTACGCACATCTTAAATTTGAATTTTAGTCTCATTGATTTCAACTTACATCCAAGGTTATATGGATTACGGAGTAATTTAAGTTGCTGTTTAAAACCTGGTTTTTTTGAGAATGCACCAGGAAAAAAAAAAAAAAAAAAAAAAAAAAAAAGAAAAACGTCTTCACCATTTTCAAATAAATGTAGTTTCCCCAACTATTCCAAATTATTTGGAATATATCAATTCATTAAAAATCACTCGAGTGATATATCTGGAAAAGATTGAGGCAACCTTAATGTTACTTTTAATAGGTTAACAATCTATTCTCTTTTGCTTTGAAACAACAGATAATAGAAGATATTGTCTATTACAACCATTGCAGTAGATTCCACCAGCTACTTATTATAGAGAAGAAAAAGCAGATGGGAAGAGGCACTTTTGGTACTTTCTGCAACATAAAGCGATACATTGACCACAAACATCACAATAGCTTTAGGATTTTCCTTTCCTGTGTGAATGTGCAGTTAGAAGGAGGGAAACAAATGGAAAGGCAGAAAGACAGAGAATGAAAGAAGGGAGAGGATCAAAGTGGAAGACACAAGGGATGGGCATGGCTGAAATGCAGAAGGCAAGGAGAAAGCTCAGTGAGTTCATAGCTAGCACAGGCTGGCACCGGACAGGAACAGGCTCAGGAGTAGAGTCCCAGCCAGAAGCTAACACCCTCGTGACAAGGGGACACTTGCCAGGCTAACCTGGCTCATTTTAAGTGTGAAGGGGCCACTTCCTGCCACTAAGTTTCATCAAATGATTTCAATAGCCGGAATCAAGACTTTCCATTCAAGTTTAATCTTGTATAACATTTGCTTGTTGAGGAGAATGAAAGAACTGGACTTAAGTCTCAGTCACACATATATCAGGCCAGCAGGTCGGGTGGGAATTTCTTTAATTTGCAACTTTGCAGTTACAATATGTGCCTAAGAGAAGGGAGATGCGGTACGTTTCTGCCCATGCCCACAAGCTCCTTTTGTGATAACTCCAAGCAAGCCACTTCAATTACCTCTATTTCAGCTTGTTCTGTAAAGCAATTACAGTAACATTTGCTCACTCCGAAGGTACGCTGGAGTTCGCAATACAAATCTTGATCCCCGGATTGCAGCTGTTACTTGTTGAAACTATTATTATGTAGCGATTGATTCAGACCTAGAAAGTTTCTGTAAGAAAACTGAGAGGTGCTGAGCCGTTTTAGTCAACTTTGAAATATTTGTGAGGGGTAGATGCAGATCTAATCTAAATGGAGAGAGACAAAGGAAAAGAAGAGGTAGCAGATGAGACAGCTGTGACCACAGCCTGACACACAGGACCGCGTGCTTCACTGACTGGTATTACTTGTGGATGACAAAGCCCCACAGGACAATACGCACGAAGGCACAGGCTTGAACACAGAGGACATATATACCTGCACCCACTTAACAGCTACACACTTAAAATACTGACCTTCTTTTCCTGTTTTAATTGTATTCATTTCCATTGCTCTTTCAGCACCCTGAACTGAGATATAGTTTCAATATATTTTATAGTAGCTACATTTTAGAAATCACCCTGCATTCTTCACAACACATTATTTCAAAGCAGCACTCTAAAATACAGAGATTGTGGGATAAGATTAAATGTTTTTTAAGAGTATTTTTGTTATCTTGGCATTTTAGACCCAGTAATCTTGTTTCTTTTAATGATTGATGAGAGATCACTATTGAAACCTTCAAGTGAGTCAGCAGCGCATGCAGCACAGATGAAGTGCAGAAAAACATACCCCAGAAAAATGGTCTTGAGACTTCCTATTAAAACATATCCCCTTGCACCTGGAGAGAAAAGGCACAAAGCCATCACCCAAGGCTTTTCATAAAATATTTCTATCACAAGAATTACAACAATGAAAAGATGCTGTTACTAAAAGATATAAACAAAGAAGAGGTAAATTAGCATATTTAGCAAAATTAATGCATTAAATCCTCTAAGGTCTCTACCATTGCTTTTACTGGGTTAAAGAAGTCTTTGCATTGTTATAGCACAGATATTACTAACCATCCTCAGCTGACCAAGCTGTGAGGGAATTTCCTGTAATAAAATAGCATCAACGTAGAAAAGTTTCAGATAAAGATGATGTTGTACTATCCAAGGGCTCAATGTTGACTGAAGTCTGACCCACATATGCAACCGGCAGGTCTATTCAGGGGGTGTTTGTGTCAGGAACTGCAAGATAAGGTACTATATTTGTAAATATGGGTGGGTTTTTTTAAATGCAAATATGGTTTTGCAAATATGGTGCCAACAAGACTATGTAAAAACGGCTGCTCTTCACAGGACCAAAGAAGCCTATATGCAAATAAAAGGCAAGGGCCTTTACTAGCCATTAGCTTTTACTTTCCTCTTTGTTTCCATTGATCTTCCTTATTAAAAACATATCAAATAAAGGGAAAAATCCCCATGAATAGGCAACATGAACATCAGTGAACAAGCAGCTCTTCAAGTTATTTAGACAATATTTTAAAATAATAAAATATTGCAGAAATGAGAATCCAGTTTTAATCATAAAAATCTAGGCTAACATTTTTTACAGGGAATTATTCTGCCATTTTTATGAAGGTCTCTTCCAGTTGGTCAGAACATTATTTGATGCTGAAAAGGACATAATTTGTGCTGTATGAGTTTTTTCTGTGACAACCTCTTGCATGGCAGGTCAACCAAAGACAAATTGTTTATTTTGAGCTCTACCCATACTTGACTGCTGAATGCTGGTCTTACAGGATCTTGTAGATGGAAAACACTCATTTCCCTAAATACACAAGGCACCCACACAAGTTACTGTGGGACTGACTTTCCACTGAAAGTGTTCCATGGAAGTTGATGCTATTTAAAGTGACTACTGAAGTGAGAAAGTGGACATGCTTTTTGACTGGTTGTTAGGAATCACTCTAGAAATTTCACAGAAGCATGGTTGCAAATCATGTTACCCTTAAAATCTATTCACTGTCGTCTTAAGCCAGTACCAAAATATGTTTTAAAAGGAAGATGAAGGTCCTGACAGAATGGTTAGAGAACCCCAGGCAAATACATGATTGGAAATGATGACTGAATACTAGCTGGGACGAGTGGGCATGCATGAGTAGAGATGGTGAAGTTAAAGGTGCTCAAAAAAGGGAACAGACCTAAGCAACAGCAAAGACTGGAGCCCAGACTCACAATCTGCTTGGTCCTATCATTTGCTAGGGGTCTGTCAAAGCTGGAAAAGCTGCATTACATTTGCTGCTGATTTGGTAGCACAGGTTTAGAAAGGGTTTGAATGCATGAGAAAACAGAGCCATGCAAACATAACCTGTCAGATATTGTGGGTGAGATGGGCTTTCTACTTTTCCCTTGGAAAAACTGATATTTCACCTTGCTATAATGCTCCCAGTCTGCAAAGGCAAAAAAAGTTTTCAGCCACCTGGAACTTGTGCTTTGGATGACCAAAGAAACTTTCTCAGACATTTGCAGGAGAAGCAGCTAAGGGTGCACATGGAAGACACTATTATGGGACCCTTGACTAATTGTCCAAGACAGTACACGCGCAATGGATAGTGCTTTGGTCTCTGGAACCTGGCAAAAAAGAACAGCAGAAACAACAGAACCTGAATGGTGCTGATCAGTTCTGTTGCGTGGAGAGTTCTCAAAGTCAAAGGTAACTTTTTTCCTAATCGTTAACTGTTTAGACAACACTGGTTTATCCAGAGGAATGGGAGGACCAGAGATGAAAAGGAGTTGGGTGGCGGTGGATGAAAAAACCCAGACTACAGAATATAAGAAAACTGAGTTGTAAAAAAAACTTGATCATATTACAGGGAATAGTAAGCCCAGCGACACTGCAGATTGCAAACCATAGACATTCATGAGCTGGCTTGGCTCTGGAAGTGCATGTAGTACAGCCCTCCCCAGCTACCACTGGAAAGAGCACAAAGCAGAACCTCTGCATTCACAACAGTTCACCCACAGCTTGGGTAGTCTGGATGTGACAGTTATTTGCATGTATAAATTACTAGAAAAATAAATATGGCAGGGAAACTTATACTGAAGCTTGGACAAGATCACTTTTTACTATCTGCTATTAGTTGACACCCTAGAGTATTTGCTTTGCAAGCAACACACAAGTCATCTTTTTAATCTCCATAGCAGCTAGGAAACCATCCAAATGCCTGGCTTCCTACTCCAGTCTGCATAATGGGGTAGGGTTCTCTGCCTCAGCTGTGAACCTTGTGAGCCTGCTTTGGCTTACCTTGGCTGAGGGTTAAGTAATCTGGGAAGACTAAAATCTTCCCACCAACGTGCTTAAAAAACTTATAGTCTTAAGTTTACATAATGGCTTTTCATGCAGCCTAAGCATGGAAGTTTTTGCCTGCCTTTATCTCTCTAAAACCCTGGCCAGACTTATATGCCACAGGAACAGCATAACTATCACTTAAGAGACTAATCTTCTATCCTTTAGCTGATATACACTCAGTGCATCTTTGGCATACTTCTGAGATGGTGTGAATAGTGCATTTTCACCTCAGGTCTACCTAAGTGCTTGCTGCCTACTCCTCTCACCCTCCT
Organism: Burhinus oedicnemus; assembly: GCA_008921705.1. NCBI lineage: Eukaryota > Metazoa > Chordata > Aves > Charadriiformes > Burhinidae > Burhinus > Burhinus oedicnemus. Next base: position 114,219 of record VFFE01008282.1, on the reverse strand, counting down.
CAGACATGCTCCAACAGGCGCACAGTAGCCACTACCCAGATCCTTTCAATTATATGCTTTCCAGTCTCTCTGCACCCAACTCACTACACAATTTCTTCCACGTCCAGTTGTCAGTTATTTATGACCCTGCCAACAAACAATTACAAATCATAGATAGTCCAGAATGATCAGCAAAATATGCAGAATTGGCACACTGGTAAGAACTGAACTTCATGCTCAACACCCTTTTGCTTCCCTATTAAAACCAAGTAGAGAAGCATCTGTAAGACATACTTATGCTTATACTTAAGCTGCTGATAATTTTTCTGCTTTCAAAACGTTTTACTCTTCAGAGTTTATGCTGTTTCCATTTCATTCCCAGAGTGAATGTAAACTCAACAAATTCAGCCACTTTTTCAGCAGTTTTCTAACTCTTTCACTATTCTTTCTGAAATGCAGTACAGCTGCCAGCAATCACCACAAATAGGTCATGAGCAGAAATGGGACGGCTCTAAATCTTCTAGACTGTATTACTCGTGCTGTGAAACTTTGTGGGGTTTTGAGTTTTCTTAGGTGTTTCCCCCCGCCCCCGACAGCTCCTAGTGAAGAGCCTATTTGCTGGAGTATGTTTGTGGATCTTTCACCTAGGAAATCTACACTGTAAAACAGTTCTGAACATAGATCTGTCATTTTTACTGTTTTTTTTCTAAGCAAGGAGGTGCTCAAGCATCCTGAACATCAACACTCTTCCGCCACAGAATAAACCTTCAGTCTTCATTTGGCAAACTACATCCTGATGTTACTCAGTAGCTCGCTGAGGCGGGTCAAGTGAAACAGCCATCCAAAGCAATACAACACTGATATGGTGGTTTATCGGGGTTTTTTTCCCCCAAAAAAAATTGAAGCATAAGCCTGTCCCTGTTGATAGTTCAGCTTCTGCATCTTCAGTAAAGCCTTAGCATTCACAACTTTTCAGTGTTACAGTTTTGCTTGCATCTGAGTGTTTCAGGCAAAATACTCAAAAAGACAAAACTAACAATTGTTAGACTTTTTGAAAGATAATTACCAGGACACAGTTAGTGCTGGGACTCACGACAGCCACCAGTACCACAGCAGTTATCAACTAAGGATCTCAAAGCAGACAATAAAGCATCATTAGGTATCACAGCACCTTTAAGATTTAGACAAAAAGGCGTAAGGAGACAACCATTAATAACATGCAAGAATACTTCACATAGTTTCAGGATAGGGAAGGATACCTCTGCATATATCACACTGGTGCTGTGGGTTGAGCTGATTTCACTTTTTTGCCCTTGTTCATCAAAATCCAACAGAAGTGACAAACCAGAGTGGAGATCAGCTCAGAGGATAACAGCAAACTGATACAGATAAGCAGGCTGAATGTTTTAACAGCCAGTTTTTCTTGGGATACCCGGAACAATTTAACATCATTTTAAGAAACCTTTATTTGGCTATGCCACTCCATACAAAACATAGAGAAAGGGGAGATGGTAATGTATTACTGTGCCCAAACCACGACAGTTTGAGTAGCATTTTTCAAGCACTTGCTTTAAATACTTTTTAGCGTTAAATAATAAACCCATGCAGTTAAAATTTCATGAGCAGAAATGGGATAAATGTAAACCTCCTAGACCATACAGTTTGTCTGCTGTAGGCCTTTTTAAGCAGGGTGGGGTTTTTTGAGGAGGGAGGTGCTGTAACAGCAAAGGGAAAGAGACAGAGAAAAGTAGGGAAGGATAAAAACACTGGAAATTTAGCTAAAGTACAGATGAGACAGAAAGAATAAGTCTCTTTGCACCTCATGTAAAAGTCTAGCAACAGGCTTTTTCACGCAAGGCTGTTTTCATCTAGTCTACTTTTTAGGAAAGAATCCTTCTCGCCAGACCTGTCTCACAGGTCTTCATAGGTGGGTGCCAGCCAGGTGGCCCTGCTCCTCTGGGAAAGGAGTCTGAGGATTGCATACTGCTGATACTGCTTTGCCCACCGGTGGTCAGCAGACATGGCTTTCCCTCTTCATTTCTTTCCTTTTATTTCATTGCTATATTGCCATTTTGTATTGTACTTGCAGGGGAACAAGGAAGACCGAACACTGTAAATATCCTAACTTTTACCTAGCTAAGATTATCCCTGGATGACTCCTGCTGCCTTCTCCTTCCAAGACAGGTGCTAGAATTGATACTGAAACTTTTCAAAATTAAATTTCATTTGTATCAGCTACCTTCAAAAGGCCTCAGCAATAACTCTTACTCTAAATTAAGCTTTGCTGTACTATAGATTGCTACATTTGAATTAAACATTCCTCAATAATACTTTACTATTGTTTAGGTGAACAATTACGTGCAGATTAATCCCTGCCTTAGTGCAGACTCAGTCATGTACAGACAGCTACTCTGAATAGGTCTCTGCGAACATAATTATCTAGTTTGATTAGAATATCGATTATATACTATCATTTTTGGAGTTCTGAAAAAGCAAACTGAAGATTTTAAAGTTAAAGGTAATTAACTAAGAGAAGAATGATCACTATACCTTTCAACACCCTCTGTATAAAAGAGGCATCATCCCAATACACAAAAGAGCTTTAATTATGCAGTTATTAGATATCACTAGATTCTCAGCCAAATGCTTTTTAAGTGCAACAATGTAGAAGGTTATTATTATGAAGGGAATGCCCTAGAAAAATCTGTGAAAGGATCTGAAAGTTCCAGAAAATATCCAGAATTACAGATAACAGTACCTATAACGCTATTGCATTGTTTGCCATTACTGGTGCTATTCGGTTCCCTGCTACCAGCTGGTTTTCTTTCAGGCCTCTCATCCTGATAATACAATAGGATTCCTAACAGTGACCCAGTGGTGTAACTGATGTTAAATGATCTAGCTAAACTTCGCAACCATGAAGTGTAATTTGGGGTGAAGCAAGTGGTCTCAGAGAGAGGCTCCACTGCAAAGACCAAACTGGAATTTCTATGGGAAAAAACACCACAAGAATGTAAGAGGGTCAGTTCTGCAGAATGACTTTATAATCCCCGATTTCTATCATGTGTCATAAGGCTTAGTTTATTAGTGTGTGTAAAGACTTCAGGATGACTTAAAATTAAAGATTACTAAGCCACAAACGAAGCACAGTTACTGTATTTCTCTGATACGAATTTCTAGAGATGTTCAAGACTATCCACCTTGCAAAAAGGCACAGTTCTCTACACATATAGAAGAAGCCCGAGTTGCCAGGGATACACCAACCCCAGGAGCTACAAGTCAGCAACACAAGGAAAAATGTCAGTTTATTGTATTTTTCACTTTTAACAATAATAGAACATATACTTATTAGTTTGTTATCATTTAAGTGGTGCAGAAGTTGCACCCAAGCTGACATTCTGACAGAAAATAAGACAAACATACTGAAAAATACCATCTAATCACAGTAAAATAAATGTCACATTTCTGTTGCCCTGTAAGATCATTTCCATGTTAACTGTTTTAAAACTGTATTTGCATCCAATACTGCTTAACAGTTGGGTGTGGGATGCAATACCAAAGAAGAAATCTTATAAAATTCAACACAAGATAGTCATATTCAGGAAAAGCATGTACCAAAATTCTTCTAGTTCCACTTCAACATAAGAGGTATTTACTTTTATAATATTTGCAAGTGCAGTTCTACTGTTCAAACTTAGTTCTGGGAACAGAGGATACCAACAGATGCAGAAAACAGATGTTACTTCTATTTATTTAATTATTTTAAAATGAGGAATCAATGTAAAAGAGAAATGAGACTGAGGTATAAAAGGGGAGCTTGAAAATGAGACATTTACCATCTGAAACCTGTATCCCTCTGATGTTTTCCAACACCACGGGGGAATGCAAGAACTGAACCAGTGAGATGCTGAGTAGCCTCAGCTTCCGCAAATACTAGAAGGAATGAAGGATGCTCAGCCTTCAGTAGGAGGAGTTCAAAACCCAGTGGGACCTAACCTCCACCGTGCATGCAGTATTCCCAAGCTGAGGCTGTCTGCGGATGTGTTCTGAACAGTGTTCTCATCCCAGCAGTAACAAATGTCAGATGTGAGGCAGGCTTACAGAGCTTCAAAATGGAGTATTGCTCTGTTGCCCTCCAGAATGTTAGCCAGTCTCAGTCAAATTTGGCTTCTACTTGTATGAGTATATGAAGAATTTTGCATTAAAAGGTCTGCACACATCCTGGATCACTACAGAAAGTCCACATGAACTACTTCTGACATGGAGTCACTGCAAGTTGTTGTTAAAAGTCAAGGACCTGATTTCTGCTTCTAATTATAAACATTCAATTCCCACTGTCTCTAGAGCATCTCTTTGCCCTAAGGTTTACTTATGAGAGCACATGTTGATTGGGTGAGCAAAGTGTTTAATTCTGTATGGTAAGTAGATCAAAAAGATAAAGGTACAGAGAACGAGAAACTTGCTGAGCACAAGCCTGACTTATTCAATCCCTCTCCTCCAGAAGAATTTCCTCCATACTCAAGCAAAACAAAGGCCAACAATAGTATTTAAAAGGGTACGGTGCAGGAGAAGTTTTGCTAGCTGAAGGAGGCATGCCACCTCAAGAAGAGCAACTGCAACAACCAGCTGAATTGTTTTCAGAATCTAGTTACTTACAGAGAGTTTCTTCGCATGCTGACACTATATTTCCAAGGTGATGAAGAAGAATCCTTAAAAGGGTATTTGGAAAGAGTGTTCAAATTGCATGCGCTTGGAGTTAGTATCCACAGACTTAATTTATTATGGTATTATAGCAATTTGGCATAAAATAACACCCAACACGATCATTTGTTTTAATATTTACCCTTCCAGCAGTACTGGAGGAATTAAATTAAATGGTTCTAGTTTTCTGATGTTTACAATACACTTGAAAGCACTAGTGTGCTTTTCAATTTCCAAACAGGTGAGGCACACTATTGCCGAGGAATGCGAGTATGCTGTCACACGGCTGCACTAGCACAGCCATACATCTGAAATGAAAATTAGAGGCCAGAACAACCAGAGGCAAAATATCATTTGGGGCGATTCTTTCATCCACTGTAGTTCTGGCACTTAAAGGAAATTGCTTTGGTACCAAAGGCTTTGGCAATGCCATCTCACTGACAAAAGTCAGATCATTTTATCCAATACTTGACTTGGTAATCGATAATCCTAGCCAGAAGGAGATTGGATTACTACCCCCACTTTAGTTTTGCTTTTATCTTTACTTCTAAACCTGAAATCCAGGAGCTCTCTGGAGAAGATTATTTCATTCTGACAGATAAAAAGAACGTGATATTTCCCTGTCAGGGTTGGTGGATTAAAGACAGGATAACATTAGGAAGCATCTCTGCACATAAGAGCAACCCACCAAGACAGAAATCTGCATCCATACATTGTTGTTAAGGAAAATTATGGTAACTGTGAAAAATCAAATATTGATTAAAAAAATGCATCTCTTGTCTTCAAAATAAGTGGCATCTAAAATCAGAGGAGGGAGATGCATTATCCTGCTATTTCAAGGCCCAAAGCAGTACGCACATTCACATACAGATACATGTAAGGCATAGGTCTCATGCATTTAGCCCTGATCTCTTGTGTAATAAACTTCACAGTACAGAGAAATACACATATTTTGAAAAAAAAATTTCTTACACCATACCTAACAGGTAAAGCAGTCCCTTGCAAGTCAACATCCAGTGAAAGACACCATCTTTCATCAAAAGAATGTTCCATTTTTGTGTGATGACTTACAAGGCATTTCAAAGGTCAATATATTCTAAACTTCGGATTAGGATCTGCTAAGACTTGGTATACAAAGTCAGTCTCTGGCCTCAGATTTATAAATTTGTTTCTTAATATGCAGATGCCCTGATTTTTCCACTGGGATAGCAGGCAGTCAGAAAGCAAGGACAAGGGTGGGTTTACATTCGTGATTTTACTCTGTTCTTTTGCTGGTAAGCATTTAATCTTATGGAGAAGAGACACAAAACACTGTAATTATTAATGAGTGAAGGGGCAGGGTAGCAACTGTGCTTTCTGAAAGCCCCAAATTCTTTTGACATACTACATTCTACGACATACTACATTCTACTACATACTACATTCAAATACTACTTCCCCCTTATTTTTCCTGCAGTACTGTCTGAACCATCATTTCAAAGGCTGTTGTTTAGCTTATATGATAGACATCATTTTCTCCTGTCCTCAGGACACCGTCAATCCAAGGGAAGATACACCAGTGTGTTGTTGTCAGGGCCACAGGCAATTGAAATCTGTGAAACCGATTCCACTAGATAGTTTTAATGTGGGATAAAGTAGCCTTGCCCAGAATGAACTACATGTAAATGCAAAACCAAAGACCAATCCTTTCTGTGCAGATTCAAGTAGCACCTGATATTCTAGAGCAACAATGTTAAGTCACAAGAAGCACCTTCCTTCAGTGCATCTATCTGGGATGGGAACACTCAAAAAGTATCGATTCAATGCCAGAACTGCAGAAATCTTAAGGAGATGCTGTGTGTGAAAAGCTAAGCAGGGTTTTAGGAGGGTTGCAGGGCTGATATCTACTGTTTGGTCTATGCAATTTATTCTGGCAATAACAATAAGATGCTGGAAAAGAAAAGATGCAGAGCTGGTCTCAAGTACAAGCTGAAGTCTACAGTGTCACAGAGAACTGAACAGACATACAACATGCATCTTCTATACCAGCTGCCTTTTCTACAGGAAGGCAGCTTTAAACCTTTCCCTCCTCCTATGCATCAGGATCTTTGACCTTCTTATGGCATTATTAACCTCACTAAACAATTATTTTTCCTGTCTTTGCTAACTCTGGAATATAAATGAAAGCCAGGGGAAGAGAGACATAAGTAAGAGCCGGGACAGAGATGCAAGTAAGAGCCAGGAGAGATACGTAGAGTGAAACCAAGACAAAGCAGAGAAAAGAGAGCAGGGGAAGCCAAATGACACAGATGCTGTACCCACCTACAGCAATTGCACATGATCATAATTAAACTTTAAAAAAGGAAGGCATGAGAGAGATACCAATAGGAGAGCTAAATGCTGCTAATATGAAAATCTATCTTCAGAACTCCAAAGAATTTAACAGGAAGGCGAGGCCAATGCTACAAGGACCCACAAGCATGGCCACTATCCACCTTCCTCTGGGGAAACAAAGGAACACACTAAGATGAAGATGGATTTCCCCTGTAAAGCAAATCCTGTAGATGTGCTAAGTATAGAAAGGACAGAAAGACAAGTTGTGGAGGGAGTGTACATGCAGGCACACATCAAGAAGCAACACCAGATTACACTTACAGGGCATGGGAGGTGCTAACAGAGGGGACTCCGGAAAGGAAGCATGAGTGACTTCGATAGCTAATTCTTAGTTTAGTGACTTAATAAGAGGAAGAGAAATGACACAGAAGGGAAAAACAATAGGACAAAAAGGAATGGTTCAAGTCCCTTATATGCAGACAGACTATTAACTTAGCAGGAAGCTAAATACCATCTGCGTTGGAGACAGAACCTCACTGCTGTTGCTCCTACTTCCAATTATTGTACAAACCCTTGCTTTACACTAGCAGTCCCACAAGAACACCAGCTGACTTGTCATAGATGTGGTCATTCGTCTTTTCCAGATGAAGTTAAACAGTGAACAAAACTTCTTTGGCCAAGCGGCATCACAAAGAACAGTAGACCACAAACAACAGTGGAGCTGGATAGGAAACATAGAAATATTTATATTGAAAACACAATCTGTGGATAAATAATGCACTCTATAAAACATACAATACTGTGAATAGAGGCAGGCACAGATGTGAGACACACATGAAGAAGGGCCAGATCTTCTACTGCAGTAAGTTACACTACACCATTTTAAACCCTAAGGATATAGCTTTCATATTTTTACTTTCATATTTAGGGAACTCAAATCACAGCCAGCTAGAGGGGCTCCAGCACCCTACCATGCCAGCAGGACACAGTTGGCCAGTCACAGTCAGAGAACAAACGCAGGATGCCATAGCCACACTGACAGAGCCACATGCTGAATAGTAAGTGTACCTGTAGGCGTGGGATGTTCAGGAGCAAGCTTCCTTTGAGGGAAAGACAAACTGATTTATGGATGGAAGGGACCGCAAAACAGCCCTATCCTCCCAGAAGTAGGATAGAAACTTTGATACTTTACACAATTTTAAATAGTGTACACTTTCCAAGTATCACTACATCTGGCTTGATCCCATTCTTGCTTTTTGAGTCTTCAGTATGGTCATTCACTGTGTTAAATAATCCAGACACATGTTTCCAACACCTCACAGGCACTTTTTGTACAGATGAGCTGCAAACTTTGGAGCCAGGCTCATCCAGTCGCATAAATCCACATCTAAGATCAAGTCTGTGTCCTGCCTCCCTGTTTATCTATGAGGGCATCCCTAATAAAGTGCTTGAAACTCTCTCGGCTTGAGCAAAGCCACAATTCAGGCAGATCCTTAGCGAGAGGAAGAGCAAAAGACAAATATCCATCTAAGTTTCTTCTTAAAAAGGTGTGACCTGGCAGGAACGGCCCGAGACTGTAACCAGCTAAATCCAGCTAGACACACAGTATCAACAACAGGTTTGTCTGGAATATCCATTAATTAAAAGCCCATTAATAATCCCAGCCCACTATACTTTCATGACATTCTACTGCCTTATGCTCTAAGTCACTCATTTAAATCCACATCTGTTGATCTGCTGGTATGCCCTAAATATCAATTTGAAACCATCAGATTCAGAGCCTCTAGCAATTATGCTCCACCACCATTATAATTAATCTGTCTTAGTTTGCATAGCATCTTTGTAGTAAAATTCTTTCTAAACAATAGACATTTCTGGATGGAAAGAGAACTGGCATGCTATCTGTTATTTATAAGGAGTAAAAGTTAACACAAATTAAACTCCCCAAACCAATAAAAACAAAACCATCTGAAACCACAAAATAAGACTAAGAAAATCAAAACCAACTTTATATATAACTTCAGGAAGAATATAATTCAGAAAGATATTACAGCAAATAAATGTGTAAGTATATAAAAAATATAGTATGTAGATAATGGTATTTCAGCTTTGTCACATTTTATGTCAGAGCCACTGCACATCTGTGGACAATGTTCCATGTCACATTTTGCGATACTAAGGCACAGAAAGGTCAAAGGTCAACGTCCTGGTTTGAGGTAAAACAGGAACAATTTTGTTCAGTAACTTTACTTTTTAGCTAGGCCTCTTCTAACTGCTGAAATTAACAGCATGTTGTGCAGAAACTGTTCGCTCTCAGAGTGATAAGACCCATGTTTATAGCTGATGCCAAGGAATGGTTTGCAGAGAGGCTCTTGCTTATCCTTATTGCTATAACAACAGAGGGCAGCCAACTTTGTTACTTGCCCCGTTGGAGGGTCGGAAGCGGAAAAGCGTAGAGGGGTCACACCTGCGGGGAGGAGCGGACAGGACAGGTGACCCAAAACTGACCAACAAGGGTATTCCATCCCATCTGCCTCATGCTCAGTATAAAAGCTGAGGGATCAAAGGGTCAGTCGTCTTTCTTCAATGGCTGGCGTCCTGGGAGGACTCTGTCTCTGCGTCTGCCTTTGATCCCGATCCTGAATCCAGATCCAAAATCCAGTTCCCGTCTGTCACTGAGCCTAGTCTGGGACTTCCCCAGCGCCTGCTGGTGACATGACTGTCATCCTGGGAGCTTGATACGGTTTGGTATATATTTCATTATTTTTCTTTTTATTATTTTATTATCAATATTTCATTAAAGTAGTTTAGTTCCTTCTAAACTCTTAAGTCTCTCTTTCTCTCTCTCTTTCTTGCCTCCTGAGCGGAGCAGGAGGGAGAGAGAGCATCTGTCGTTCCACCGGATTGGGCCAATCTGGCCCAAACCACGACAATCAAACATCAAATCTATGGCAGGGTTGCTTCTCCATCTCTCATCTTACCCTCAAATCTGTTAAACCAGTCCCTAAAATCCTAATATATCACATCACGTACAAAATTTCAGAGTAAGTTCAATATCATCTCAGAAAGATTTGAATCCCAAATCAACAAGAGAGAATCTTACAAGGAAACAAGGCAAGTAATGAAGAGAACAATTATAACTCTTTCTGTATGTTTGCATCCTTACCCTGAAACACTCACAATCAATTTCTACATGAACGATATATCAACTATTTAGGAAACTATTTTATAGTGACAGGAATAATTTCTCCCACATATATATTAATTTTGGTACATAAACCGTATACTAGTTGTACAAGTGTATACACTAATTGTATACAACAAAATTAGCTTTGGTAGTAGAGTTAGTAAACAGTTGTAGCGCTTGGAAACTACTTATCATGCTTGTCAAAATTTGCTGGGAGGTGCCAATGGTCTATTTGCTTTCCAGTTTGCCCTGGGAATTCAGTTACCTGTAAATCCAGCACAGCACTTTTGGTTTCCATAGTTCTTGCTGATTTATAGCTGACCCCTTTACATAACATTAAAAAAAAAAAAAACCAAAACTCAGAGCTAGGCATATGAAGACCATTATTTAGGTTTCTACGTCAGCCCTCAGAGACAGGATGCACCAGTTTTACGGCTACTTCTGCAAATTAAATTATGCCATATTGCATGCTCACCCCTACATGCTATATAAAGTGCGGTCCTATAGAGGAAAAATGACACTTTATAATTGTAAGCAGATTGTAATGCCTTAATAGCAACATACAGAAGGAAACAATTAAGATAAAGGAGCATCTTTCCTCACACAGCTCATCTACTTTGTAGTACATGTAGGACAGACCCCAGAAGCTAGGACAACGTCCTAGCCCTGCAAGAGAAATTACACACCGAGTGCAGGGATCAATGCAGTCTGCAATTACTACTGCTGCTCCCAGCGCCACCCGGTGTCGGAGCGGGACCAGGGCTGCAGCAGGCCTAAGTACAGATCCTGCTTTGACTTTCCGCCAGCATCATTTGGAGGCCCATAGCTGAGAGAAGGGGGATGTCAATTTTCAAATATTCTTATATTCTTTTTTTAGAAATGGAAAAAAAAAAAAAAAGA
>VFFE01008282.1:36488-103119 GCA_008921705.1 Burhinus oedicnemus | reverse complement strand
AACCAAGGAAAAAAAAAAAAGAAAAATGAGAAAAATACCTTCTCTTCAGATGCAAGCTTGCATTAAGTCTAATAATACACAAATTTACAAAAACGTGTGACAATGCAAATTGCATTATGTAAGTAGCACTAATTCTTGGTGACATTAAGCAAACTGCATCAGAAACTGAAGAGAAAATCTTGAAAGCTGTAAGTTTTACAACTTACTCAAAACCTGCAGCAGCTGAAATAGTAACATTCAAGAGAACTTTTGTTTTCATTTATGAGGGAAGGAAATTTATTCTTTTGATTTGGAGGTGCTGAAGGGAGAAAATTAGATTCCTTTTTCCTCAAAGCATCTTTGCCACTCCACTGTTTGACAGAAATCTACTGGACTCTAGGAAATGTTTAATCTGCTTTTTTGGAAGATGGGCAGACGTGACTGCCAGTAGCAAGTCGGGCGAATCCTAAACAACTGTAAATCTATATAGGTCCATTGATTTTATTAGAATTAGATGTACAGAATAACTCGTCCTATACAGTTTCTCAGTAGAGAGTCTAGAGCACATACTTTGTTGGAAGTGGTCCACACTAAACACTGACCTCACTAAAAAGCATCAGGATCCCTATATTGTTCCTGAAGGCTAATGGAAACAAGCAACCAGCACTTAACATGCTTCTCATATTTTTGCAGCTAAAATGTCAATTGTACCCTTTAAATCAGTAAAAAGTAAACTTATTAACCAACCTGAATGGAAATAAATAGTGAAATGATTTACATGAAAGCTGTTCCAGGCACAAATTTGTGAATAAACGGAGGCTGTTTAAAAGAAAAAAAGAAGCCTTCTGTTTTTTTTACTCCTGGCCACATGCTACCAAGATGTGATCAAGGTGCATTGTAGCTGGCTGTCTCCAGGCAAATTACAGTAGAGGCTTTAGGGTCCTACTTACAGTTGACATGTAACTCCATCAATCACATTTGTTTTCATCATAAATTACTGAAGTCCCAAGACGTTTTACGGTTCACCATACTTCACACATCCCTGCTCCCCTTTTCTAAAATTCCTTCAGTAATAGAATATACATGAGGAAGAAAAAAAGTTTAATCTATATTGGTTTAAATGCATAGCTTGTCAAAACAAGTTTTCCCTCCAGCTGACATTGAACTTTGTAATTATTCCTGAATGTTGTGTTTTAGAGACCTTCTCTGCGCTAATTTTATGGAGATCGTGTTTTCTACATCCTGACTACATGCTTGCCTCTCTCTGAATAAACAGGAATATCGTGGCTTTTTAAAAGACACATCTCTCCCTGCCCCCTTCACCTTCCTTCCCTCACATTTTTTATTCAGATATTTTAGCCCTCAGTTTTGTGGAGGTAAACTGCCATTTGACTTTGAGGAGGAAATCTCAAGGATAAAAACAAAAGCACAAATTAACACACTCATGCACCTCCCGAGCCACGGTCTGCAGCTGCACTTTAGTATGCAGGCCAGGCACAAGCTTTAAGTGAAAGAGGGGTTCAGGGAGAAGGGAAGTCTTCCCATCTCTAAAGCTCTTGGGCATCACTTTTCTTCCACACCGAGCACAAACACCTGAAAGAGCTTCTTATAGAATAGCCCTGTGGATAAAGCACTGACCAAGGAAGTCACAGACCAGGGTTCAAACCCACACCTTACTTCCAGGAGACTGTTCTGCCTACCAGGCTGTTGAAGTGCCTTAAGTGGGGGGCCATACCCCCTTCCTGAAAGTGTACTACTGTGCAGCCAAACACACAGGAGGTGGCAAGACAACAAAGCATGTTATCGGTTAGTGTCCAAGGTACACAGAGTGGGACAGGAGAGAGTGAATCGTTAGTGTAAATCAAAACAATTGACCAAAATTACAAAGATTTGACTCCTGCAAATAAAAGACCTAAATCCTGATGCAGAGTTTATTACAGAGCACATACCAAGTCTGCTTAAATTCAGTACACACGTAACTACGCCTAGACTCAAAAAAGTAAAAATTTCAAAATGAATATACTTTTCTTTTAAAAAAAGATCTGAGAGGTTTCTGTGATTGAAGATACGTTATGAGTGCATAATTCAAGCTGAAAGACAGAAGGATAACACTGGGCTGCAAATTATTGAATAGGTTGTGAAGGATACCCTCAGAAAACCCAAATATACCAAGAAATGTATTAGTTCATGCATAATCCCCATTAGAAGCCATCATCCCTGTGCTACAGGGCTATACTATAGCATTAGTCAAGCAGGTGAAAGGTCACCAATAAGAATGATCCTAGTATAATATTCAGATTTAATATTGCAAAATTAACTTTCTTAAAGGCTAAGCAAGATAAGCTGATTACAGTAAATGGCTTTCACTCTTGCACATTTGTAGAGAGAATGAAAAGAAGTCACACCAGAAGAGGGAAGAGGTGATTTACAGAAGAGACTGCTGACTGGCTAGAAAGAAGAGCAGAAATACGTGTGAACTACTTCTTGCAATGGCACAATCTTGTCTCGATTTAAAGCTACCTTTTCTGTCAAGCTGGGAAGAAAAGATCCACAAAGTATCAATACATCAGCATTTCATTCTCTTCATGACCTTTCAGAGGTGAGCCCATCTACCCAACTAGGCAATTTCCCCTCTCCCCTCGCGTTCCCCAAGAGGCAGCTGTTGCGATAATCACCTTCTTCAAGATCCTGGAGACTCAGAAAACACAAATAATGCACTAGGCCAGCAGTTCAGCACTCTCCTTCAATTACCAATATACGTAAGTCAGGAGAAACAGGCAATAAAATATCCACTTTAAGGTAGACTTTAAGAGGCAGAAAGAACAAACCCACACATACACCCTTCTTCTCCCCTACCACATAAAGGTACAAATTTCTTTTCCCCCATCTTCCTCAAAACATCATCTAGCAAGGAAAACTTTTTAAAAGGAACAAAACATATATTCCTCCTCAGGCTCCCCTGTATCAGATGGGAAATTTATCATTCTCTGTGCCTCAGCAATATTTTCTGCTTCAGCCTATATGCTTTCAAATTCCCTTCCAAACATAAAAGCAAAGCATCGATGAAAAGAAAATTGATGTCCCAACGAGCAAGAGCTCTTCAGCAATTACAACCAAACAACAATTGGCATGAACAGAGCCAACATTTAATACCATTTTAAGGTATAATTAAAAAGGAGAGCTGCTCAGAAATGGCTCCTTACTATAAAATATGGTAGGTACACACTACAAATACTCCACCAGCTTTTCTTCTCATGCAGTGGAAGCCTAAAAACCTTCAGATGAAAATGTATGGTGGGTCTGCAGAAACCCTTTACAATAACACTTACAGGCCTTTCAGCACATAATAGACTTTGGCACCCTGCTCTCCCTGTCATTAAGGGTGGCACCAGGAAGATTTAGAGCTGGAGTTTGCCTCCTCCCTATCTCATAGAGCGAGTGCTATAAAAGGTTGGGGTACTTCCACTCCATGTCTGGTCACAGTCTGATTTAGGGGGATTTAAGAGGAGAACAAATAAAAACAGATTTGTTGTTAGATGCCTTGTCTCCTGTTGTAGAGCTTGAGTAATACTGCAGTTTAAAAGGAGCTGTGGAGTGGAGGGGAAAACCAGAGTAGTTTAACAGCAGAGCATAGTAACTGCAGAGACATGAGACATTTCACTGAATGAAATAGGAATTTCATTGCCAGGAATTTACTGGTGCAAAGTAGGGAGGTATTCAGTTGTCTGTGGTTTGGTACAGTTCTTTACTTACACAAGAGCCAGTTGCAGCTGGAACTGGATCCAATTTTCCCGGCAAAGCCTAGGGTCTAAGTATAATCTCAATGCATGTGAGTACCTGACTACGCAACTAGTAAAAACACAGGCGTAACAGCCAACTGTCAAGAGCAAGGGTGCGTAATAACACATTGGATAGGAGACTCAGTAAGATGTGCCCACACATCTGATGGCTGGGTCTTAATGCTGAACTGAGAACCCCCTCAGGCACACCGAGTCCTCTTTTCTTCTTTCAGGACAAACATATTAATTTCAAGGTGTGGAAGCCAAGAATGGCTTTTGCAGTGTAGAAAAGCCCTTTAATACAACGTATCAAGGCCTTCTATTCCAGCTTTGGCATCCAGCTCTCCCAGTCCTCACAAGTGGTAGCCAGAAGATTTAGAATTGTCTTCATCTTTCACAGGGACTGCAGAAAATCTGTTATTAATTAGTGGCTTTAGTCTCTCAAAACCATTTGCTGCAACTGGCCTGCAAGAGACAAAAATTTTGAAACTCATCTCTAACCTTTCAAATACAAATAATGGAGTTTTCTACGCTAGAAGCTTAAGGAAAAACTAACACTACAGTTACTGGTGGTAAAGTGAGGCACAAAGCAGGACAGTTGCATCACGGAATTGCTGGAGGATAACTGTAAGGCGTAGTTTCAACACCTAAGAGAAAACTAACTTTCTGTGGATCAGCAAATTAAAGTGTCACATATTAAAACTCTGGATCTCTTTTGGCTTGAGATTGTTCTGCAATATTACATAGGATTTTTTAAAATAAAATTATTTTGTCTCATGTGCAGTCACATGCTTTCTGCCCAGTTTCACTGAAGACCTAGCAGAAAAGATCCTTTTAATACCCTTCTTCACATTTAGGCTAGGTAACTCTCCTCTCAAGGACCTGACAATTTTAGTGGCCTCTCAATTTAGAAATGTGTCACAAACCCCTTTTTGAAGAAGTCTGTATACAGCCTGCAGGATCAGATATGGCAAACTCTCATACTTCTTTTACTCCCAACCAGCTGTTTAAGAGCCATACTAATGCAGCAATCCTTGCTCAACAATGCAATCTCATCAAACTCTTGACACTTCCAAAAATCCTCACAAAGCACATACAGTAGTACCTCAGTGTATTTGTTCTACTTATAGCCAGCATTTTGGGTCATCAGATAAAACTGGGCCAAGGGAATATTCTAAAAGTAAATACAGTTCTTGTTGAAAGAAACAGCAACACGTGACTCAATATTTTACTGTTTTAGAGAATGCCAAAATCTAGGCTGTAAACAACAAGATGGGCTCTACCATCTGACAGACTGGTGCACACATCAATTGAAAGCATATGAGAAAAATAACTACAAGAAACAACTAAGTATAGAAACAAATGCTTCAATAATCTCAGCTAAAGAATAAAATCAGTTGTTTCAAAAAACCAAGCCTAAAAATTTATTGAGCCACAAGAGGGAGACAAATACACAGATGGACAGTATTTCACACTACATTCAGCTTTCACTGGGAAAAAGTTTTATGGAAAACATGGATGTGGTCAAGAGGCACAAATTTAACTTTGATCTTGTAAATTAATTTCCCATGCATTAAACTTAAAGGATACCTGGATCTATTGAAATTCAAATCCAAGTCGGGATAAGTGCACTAATGCTTGTAGTAACAATATGACATTTCTTTGTATATGCCAATTCCAGCACAGTAAGAAAATATCAAGACCAGAGAGGAAACTGAATTTTCATTTTAAGCATATTTTCTGGAAGAAAGTTCTTGTTGCAGTGATGAAACAGTTTAGCCATAAAAATCAAACTTTTCTGAAACATCAGGGTTAAACAGAGTTCACGGCATTCTCAAGATACACTTTTATGACATCTATAAGCCTATCACATGCTATAAATTAATGGCAGATACAGCACATTCTAATTATACCACCCATGTCTATATCATTTAAGTAATAGCTCTAAAGGGTGGATTAAAATGATAAAAATCTAAGGAATGGTTGCAGATAATTGTGCGAGGTGCTACACCTCACAGATTTACAACCACTGTGCAATATCACCCTCTGCTGGGCGTCAGTGAGGAGAATTTGCATGGCAGCATCTTAAGAGATTCCCACAATGCACCAGGGGCAGAACAAGACTGGTGGTGCCTTATTTGATTGAAGCACGTCATCTGATGAACAATTCAAAGCATTTGGGCTGTAAGATTTCATTACAGCTCAGCATAAACTGATCAGCTGACTTGATGGAAGAAAATGGCAAAAGTACATTCAATGTGGGTAAATAAAATAATCCAGGCACCTGGTCTTACAAGGCTTTGCTTCCCCCTCACCTGCTACATCTGACTTTGAAAGCTCAGAGAAGCCTATACAGCCAGGATTAGGCCCAAATTGCCTTTTGCTTTCAAATCTTAAGGTAAAAAGGAATTATTTTAAAGACAGGAAACATTTGGAAAAGAAACGCTTCACAAACCAATGAAAACAATAGAGAACTTAATCCTTACTTCATGTAATTCACATAAGCTGGCATTTGCAATATCAGGCTACCCAGCACCACAGTTTGAAGTTGCACATCTGGCATTTGGTCTGTAATACCACTACAGCAATATAGCAAAATCCATAAGAAAGTCCAGTAATGCAAAAGGGAGGGAATTGAAACTATTACCTTACCCATGTTTCACAGGTGGACCAATATTTGAATCTAATATTAGAGAACGTCACTCTATGGATTAATTCACTTCATATTAAGAGGAACGTGCATTCATGCCATATGATGCAGGAAGCTAAGGAAGGGCAGACTGCAAATCCCATGCTGTTGGGATGAGCCTGAGCCCAGCTGTGGACAGTGGGAAGAGAGGAGGCGGCTGCCACCTGCCCAGTGTCTCACCTGACTGAAGCCATCCCAAAAGCAAGCTAGAGTCCCCCCGAGCAACACCATGTCTTTAGCTAGTTGCAGCAACTTCCTATGAGACCATTTAGCAGTCTAGAATAGCTACAAGGCAGCGTGATTCACTCACAGCTCATTCTTCCCATGTCTCTGTGTGGGCTTTAACCACTGGGGAAATCACCTTTACACCAGGTGCGGTTCCAGCAGCTTTCCAGCCCCTGGAGGCAAGCCTCGATTGAAGCCCTTATCTTCATCATTTGTTCATTTTATTTTAAAATTTTGCATTCTGCCAGAAGCTGCTGCATTTAACTCATTTTAGAAAGAACCATCCCATTATATGATTCCATTCAGAGCAAATCCAAATAGGCTGCAATTTTCCCTGACTTCAGTGCACGCCGGAGACATCATGCAAAGATGTGCTACAGATTGCCAGCCTCTCCAGAACTCCAAACTGCTGCAGATTTAAGGTATGCAGCACTGTGGAAACCAGATGTTGTAACACACCCAAACTAATATAATATAATGTAATATAAGAGAGAGAATGCAACTGAACTTCTTTTTTGTTTCATGTATACGAACAGTAAGTTTAAAAATTATTTTTATTTCATGAAAAGATTAATGTGGACCATCTGCCACGGCAACACTTAGAAAAGCATGAAATGATGAATGCTGCTAGAAGGAAACATACATTGTCTAGACAAGTCCAGATTTCAATATTTATTTTTTTTAAAGTTCAGGCAATCAAGACTATTTGTGGACTTCTTTTTTAATCCACTGTGAATGGGAGACAAGCAGGTCAAATGTTTTACAAACTTGCTTTCAAATTAAGACCATTTACTGATTCAGGTTAAACAAGCATAAATCAAGCTTAAATTGAAATCGAAGTGATTATCTCAGTTTGCATCATATGAGTTTAACAATGCATCTATAAGAAAAACCAAGCACACACTTGCAAACACATGTATGAATTGATCCAAAGTGTGAGAAAATACACATGCTCTCTTTAAACCTCTTGCAGGCAGCCAGATAGGACAGAACACAAACAATTCATCCCCCAAAGACAGATGTACAAGCACAGTTTTAAGCTAATACTTATTTTCTTTATTCTCAATAAGTTCGTTTAATGTTGGAGAGAAGGGATTCTTTATCAGTGCTATATGTATCAGGGTCTAAGAAACTCTGTCTAGCAGCAGATTGAAAACAAAATAACCATCACCCTTATATGACCCCTAATTGTGCAAGGAACCTCACTGGTGCTAGAGGGGTGGCTCACATGCACAAGGGTGGCAGAATCAGGACCACACAATTTTCCTGATGAGCAAAATTTTATCCCCAGTCTACAGATTTTCTTTCTAGGCTGCAGAGAACTCAATAACTTCTGTAGCGTGAACTGTGGAGTAAACCCCTGCATCAAAGTCTTGTAGGTGAACCCAATGTGCTTGTGAACAGTGTAACCTATCTCTGCCTAGAAGAAACTAAGCCAACAGCAGCACCAATCACAACTTTATTCAAAACCACAAGTCATGCCTTGAGGCTATAAATTTATTCCCTCCCTTTCCCATCAACACACACATTTTGCCGCTCGCCTTGGGAAGCATGTTATTAGAAAAAAAATTCATTTCCCCCTTGGATACATTTTTATATTGTATACTAAATTATGCATTTAAAATCAAATAAAAAGAATTTACTGCCTTAAGATTACAGCACACATCAGAAAGCGCTCTGTTTCTAAATTTTGGAAGAATTTTCCACCTTCCCACCCAAGCCAAGCAAACATCCAGTGTTGTTACAGCTGAAGCAGTAGGGGAAAAAAAAAAGACAAAAATATTTTTCACATTAGAAAGCTGTGCTTCAAGTAGTGAGGAGGAAAAAACCACATCTCAGAAAAGGTACCTTTCAATGCCTCCAAGAGGGAAAGGGAACTTTAATTTTGATGCCATATCTGAAAAGTTCACAGTTCAGGTCAGTCTCAGATAACAATCCTCTGATCCTCTCCTTAACAATGTTAAACTTAGAGTCTGATTAATTGGCAGCCTAATGCAGAAGTTTATCTTGCACCATTTCACTCCTTTCGGTCATGGTTCTCCTTGTTGGCAGAAAATAAAGAAGTTAAACAAATACACAGAGATGTTCAGACATGGCAAATGTTATTCTAGGGTTTGGTTTTGAGGAGGGTAGAGGATGGGGTTAAGAGGTGACTTTTTTTCTGGTATTAACACAGACTGAAACCTACACGCAACAGCAAACATTTGCAAGACTTGAAAACATATAAATACCGCTGTTCTTAGAGACTTAAATGTAAGTGTCCTCATTTCCTGAGATGATTTCCTGCCCCATCCCCTTCACCTGGAGTTGCAATTGCTCAAATCTTCCAAAAATCAGAAGATTTAGATGCTTAAGTATAAATTTATGACATTATCTGCAGGTAGTCATATTTGACTAGTATAACTTGAGTTTCTATAAGGAGCAACTGCAGTCTCTGATTAACAGGAAGTTTGTTCTTCAACTTAAACAGAAGAAATTGACAAACTAAGGTGAACAGGACAATAAACAGGCAAAGATAGACTTAATTTACTATAAACTATTTTTTTTCCTCCCATAAACTACAGTTAAACTAGAAACCTCAGCTGGACAGGGATGGAGACCCACTGTGCAAACACTGCTGAAATTCTCCTGTGGAACTCCACCAACTCAAGTGAGACCTGCTGCCCTGCTACTCGTGATGCTCCCAAGCTTGTCAGTGGATCGTAGCTACAACCGAAGAGAAGTTATGAATGAGAATAGCAAAGAAACAAGAGACAGAGGCTCAGGAGCATCCTTGGCTAGAGAAGGCAAAAGAACGAGTCAAAGCTGAGCAGACAGTGTACCAAAGAAAGGACAGATGTTTAAGACACAGAGGCACACACATGTAAGATGTGTGGCAGAATAACTGTGAAGAGGTGATATAAGGTGGCAGGGGAGGGAACAAACCAAAAATGTAAAGGAGCCAGCATAATATAGACACAAAGATGGTCTAGGAGCACAGACATGAATGTGGTCCAGGTCAAGAGGCAGATAAACAAACCTGCCAGGGAAGAGAGGAAGTTTGACACCAGTTAGATATGGTGCCCCAAAAGAGAGAGATTTCCAACTGAGAAAGCCAAGGACAAAGCATAGAAAACACCTCAGTGTAATCAGTAACCACTTTCTGTTTTGTTTTGGTTTTTGTTTTTTTTTAATTTTTAGCAAGTAGGGCGTTATAGAAAAGAGTACTGAATGCAGTATCATCCTATTTTTCCTCTATGTGCGGAGATAGTGCCTCTCATTCCTTCTGCAAACTCCACAAGCAGACAAATTCAGGTGGCAGGGAAGAGGACATTTGGAACAGCAGGAATCCAGTGACAGGCTACAGCATATTTACTGGAAAGGTTTGGTTGTACCTGAACCATCAGGAAGGGTTTATCATAACTCCACTGCTTCCTCACCCTTATGTTTCAACCAGACAGAACATGTGTTGGATACTGTCACTGAAATGGGTTTAACATTCCTACAGTCTTCCCCAGCTTTAAATTCCAGGCCTCTGGGTTGCACGTAAAGGATACCATCATAATTTAACTCAGCTCATGGACACTGAAACAGGTCAGACATTTGTCAACTCCCTTTAAATGTCTTTTAAAATATTTCCAGAACCGCTAAATAAGCCCCCAGAGAAGCATGAACAAATAGTCAGAGTCTGCTAAAGAGAAGCGGAAGGATTGCTCTCTCCCAAAAGGGGATAGTCAGGACATCTGTTGAACACTCCATTTTTTTTTTTCCTTTCCTAAGGTAATTGTTGACACAGTCCCATGGTCCCACTTACACTTTCAACTGGAAAACTAGAATTTGGATAACATCATAATTCATTGCTGGACCTTTCTACCCTTGAGTTAGATGAGTAATTAATATGGCTCTTGGGACTGTGGTTGGACTCCTTGGCACTGCACATTTGGTTGAACTGGAAGTCTCTGTAGCCTGTAGCAAGGAAGGCAATTCCCTTACCAGGCTTGATGTAGCACAGCTACCAGATACAAGGAAGGTGGCAGTGGATTTTTATCATTGGTTGTGGTGAGTGGGAAGACCACCAGTTCACCAGACAGCACAGGTCTCTTCTAAGAAAAAAAAAAAAAAAAAAAAAAAAAAAAAAAAAAAAAAAAAAAAAAAAAAAAAAAAAAAGAGCTTTGCCATGGCCATGTCTGCTACAGCTCCAGATCTGGTGTTCTGGATACGACGAGGACGTGACAGACAGAGGTGTCTACAGCAGTAAGGACATATGACAGGTGGCAGAAATCTCAGAATGAACAAAGCTGATCAGGAAGAGCGTGTTTTTTCCTGTGTCCCACTTGCTCTGAAAACAACAAACTTAGCATTTCTACCTCAGACAAACTGCTGCCTTCTGTGAAGATAGCAGTTGTTCTGCACCCAACATAAAAACTCCATGTGTTCCCCTCCTGTCAATTAATTTAATGATAGTAACAGTTGCCACATCAATGAAACGGGAGATTTAAATTTTCTGCTCTGGCAGAAAAGCTTTGCACAACCTTCCCTCTGCACCTCGTGAAAGAGTAGTTCTTTCCGCAGCACTCAGTCATTCTGTGGGATTGCACAGAAATGATGGTGGAGTTTGGACTTCAGATCTCCAAGGAGTTGATCTGAGCAAACAAATTCCTTTCAGGCAGGCCATGGTATAGGTGCCTTGAAGTCACATATGAATGACTCTGCTTCTCACGTTACACGTGTAAAAAACTGGCTTTTCTATCCCAAACAGCTTTGCTAAGAAATGAATACCCTAGCTGATGCAACCTCTGAATTTCAAATAAACACATAGACCTCATCCAATGGAGCCCATATTCTTACCCAGTTCCTCCCACTGAAGTCAATGGAAGACCCGTGATCAGCTTCAGCAGGACCAGAATTTGACACTAGCTGAGAGACACAGCCCCTTAGTGGAGTTTTATGTAAAACCTGATGCTGAGCACACAAGTAAAATGTCAAACTGCTCAAATATTTGTATGTGTGACAACATGCCACCTTATCTTCTAGATATTCTGTCAAGTGAAAATTGCTGCTGCACTGTAGATAGATGACAATCTAGCCTCATGCCAGCAAGCAATCTCCAAAGAGTACTTCTAAAGGAAACAAAGAACCACCCAAAAACTTCCCTGGTACATTCAGGGTCAATAAAATAATTTAAAATGTGCTGTAAATTCACATCTTGTAAACTCCTTGTATATTCATATGGGAAATAAGTATCTAACTTTTGGAGGCTAGCTGCATCCCACAACAGATCCTGGAACAAACAAATGTGTGCTCCATCTAACCAGCAAGGACAGAACAGTGAGGACTGTATTGAAAACACTCTGCTGCTTGGTGAGCTGTCAAATCTAGTTCCAACCAGCAAAATGCATCTTGCATGACTTCTGCTATGTGAAAGTACTTCTGTACATGGTGAGAGATTATCTTTAAAGGCTGCCCAGTTTTTAACTGTGTGACAAAAAACACATCAGTGCTCCTTCAAGAGAAGGACCTGATTGTCAGTAAGAAGCAACCAACAAGACACTAGATGTTTCATATATGTAACACAAATTGATATTTCTATATTTGTTTCTGTCATGGTACTCTCAACTGCTCCCTAATGATACGTAGTCAAGTGTTATATTTTGATTTGTATGTTTCACATGAATCATTAATGCAACAATACAGAACATAATGTTGGTCCCACGAAAGCCACATTATGTTCCTGGAGATCGAGTGTGCCCACATAATGATTATAACAAGGAAAGAAGTCACACAACAAAAGAATGGGCATGTGTGCATGCTTGCTTGGCTTCAGAAGCTGCTGTGGGCAAAGGCTCAAAGGCTCCTCTTGCTTGTTTGCATTTACCTATTTTCATTTTTTTCTTTGTTTTGTGGGTTTTGATTGGTTCCCTCTCCCCCCCCAACAGCTTGTGTACAGTTACATTAATTTTGATTTTTTTTAAAAGGAGTTGTGGGATGCTAAATGGACTGGCTTAAAGTAAGCAGAGCTGGTAAGTGTTAGGCGATCTCTACAAGATCGTTGCCATGTGCATCACAGACCGTAGGTTTTTGTCTCAAAAGATGTTGACACATGCTGGCACAACTGAGCTAACACTTCGCAACATATCCCCAAGCAGCAGCTGGTCCTAGCTTTTAAGACAGACCTGCACATATTTCCTACATATCTCATTTCCCAAACTCATTGCTAATGCTACAAATAAGACGACTCCACCAGCCAGGAAGGCCAACCAACTGGTCAAGAAGATAATTTACAGTTAATGTAAACCTACTCAGCAGGATTACCAGCACATTTATACACTTACAAGCATTCATGAGTGGCATATGATGCTAATGGACATTAAAAGGAAGGCTGCATGATGGATGATGGTAACTAATGATTAAAGCATTACACAACACATTTCTCTGGGAGTGCCATGTTAGTGTCACTAAGTTAAGATCCATGAATTTGCAGCTTAAGAGGTCTCGGGGTTGCAAATCACTAGTAGAACAATAAAGGTATTTTTATGCTTGCACTTTTACTCTTGTGTCCACATGCAGGAATATTAATACAAGAATGAACACATCTCCAGTTTGATAAACATATATTAAATATGTGCACAGGGGGCATGCATCCACCCCCTTTTCTGAAAGCTTTAGCATTTCCTAGCTGCTGACAAATCCTGCCTTCCCCTCCATCTAAAAATGTTCCATTAAGTAGTACCTTATATTAAGGCATTGTTTGCATCAGTAATTTTTCTTAATAACCAAGTAGGCTAGCTTACCAGGACAGACAGGGATCCTGTTTGCTCTGCTCTTGCTCACGGCTACGTATTTTATGGTAGAATCAGTGAGAGAAAAAAAAAAAAAATTAAAAAGATTCCCGAACCATTGTTTTCTGTCAGGAAAGGGGACAATTTTCATGTTGTATAAACGTACACACAGCATGCACAATCTTCCCCTGGAAGGAAGGCAACAACAGAGCACGCTGTAGTCTGGTCATTGTTAAGCCAGTGAGAAGTGTTAATTATGAATACATGAGAACTCTAATAACAGTGAGTGTGACACTAATGTCTGGACACTGAAGCAGCTGAGGATGACTCAACTTATCCTCTGAGCAGGTCTGGGGGACTGGACACAGCACCAAGGAGGTGGCTTCTGCCTTGTGATCTTACAGAACCCAATGCCAGGACAAGCTGCAGTCACGCACAGCTCCAGCTGCCACTCACCCAGACATTAGTTGCTCCAGGTTACCATGCTGCTGCCTACCCAGCCTGTTACTGGCCCTGGAGAAGAATCAGCAGAGGGGAGTACATGGCCATGTCTCAGCCAACCCCCTTTAGCATCTGCTATCTTAGCCCAAACACACACGTATACCCAAACAGGTATATGTGACAGCTGGCCAAAACTGCTATGGGGGCAAGAACCCTTAAGCAGGGAAATGGTGTGGACAATGGACTCAGTAGCACCTTAAACTGCAGCAAAAAGATGAGCTAGAAACTCTTCTGTCAGACCCCTTGCTTGACATAAAATCTCCAGATGGTGACTAATGGCATGCTTAAGGAAACTGAGATATGAGGAGGATTTATTGTTGTGGGGGGATTTTTGGGTTTAGTTTGGGTTTTGGGTTTTTTTGTTGTTGTTTTTGTGTGGGTGTTTTGTTTTGTTTTCTTAGGCAGGTTCAGTCTCATCACAGCTGTAAGCCTTAACAGACCTATCTCCTGTGATTTTTAAATCACATCTACCCAACCTGTTTCTAGGAAGATTAGATAGCATGGTGCTGAAGAGGCAAGCAAATGCAAGATGCAGGTCAGCATTAGAGCTTCCTAATGCAGTAAAGATGTGAGCCGGTCTTACAGGAATCAGTTCTTAGCCTGAGAAATTGATTTTCCCAGCCTCCTGTGCTAACCAGACAGACTTGCTACTTTAACTTAGTATCTACTGGAATGATGCTGAGTCTGCTAATCTGAGTAAAGCTAGCTGTTATAGCAAGAGATGCAGGTACTGTAAGAGTTGCCTTGGCTCTGCAATCAAAGTTATTCCCTGTATTAAATTTCCTTTAAAAATACTAAAAGTTAATTTAAAACTCAAACAAATTCAGAGAGCACCACTGTATGCAGCTGGAAAGGATAAAAGATGCATATAAATTTCCCCAGCTATATGGTCAATCGGGTTCATTTCATCAACCATCTACAGCCTGAACATATTTTTCCATTCTCAGTACAAACACAACACAACATTTTCAGAGCATGAGAAGCAGCCAGTTAAAAAAGAATGAGAAACTTGAAGTGATTGCCTGATCCTCATAAATGCTGCTAAAGCTGATTTCAGAAGTGGGCCTTTGTCTTCCTAATCCCAGTAATTCCTTTAATTGAAACTGCAGAAGTTGTCTTTTTCAGCTAGGAAATGCTAGTTCTTCACTCAAAGCGACTGAAAGGCCTTTTTCTCAGCCTGGAAGGTAGGTAGGGTTTGCACAGAGCACACTAGCTGAAGGACCAGGAAAGTGCAATGATCAAACAGAAACTTAGGTGAAATCAGACATTTCATTTTCACATGTTGAAAAGCAAAGAAAATGCTGTGAAGGCTATAAGGGAGGTGAGGAGGGGTGGGAAAGTGGGGATTTCTCCTTCCACATTATTTTCCAGTGAGTTAAACTGGAAAAATAGAGGTGATGAATTCTTACAAAGAAGCAAAAAGGAATTGTGTTCTAGGTAAAACAAAAGTAGAAGACAATTAGGAATCACAGGTTCTGGGTTCTGTTTTACACTCAGCTAATGACTTTGAGTAAAACACTTGGGGCCTGATTCAAGAAAATAAACCTACATGGAGCCACTGAAGGACACGATGTCGGTGGGACTTCCGCACAGGATCCTTAGTTATCCTAGGGCCAGGTTTAGAAATCCAAGAAACCATCATAAATCCGATGGTTAGCAATCACCGTATGAAGGTTAAAAATAAAATAAAATTCACCATTTCCAGATAAAACCTACTTGAGTCCAATAGTAGGAATTCTTATTCCAAATTTCCAAAAGAAACCTAGCACGTGGTGCTATACAATTTCCCAGTCGAGAACGTCACTTTGTCATGGAGCAGGAGGAGAACAACAACAAAGGCAGCTCTGTCTGTGTGCCAGGACACCAGCTAAAGGGGCAACTGTGGGACTGAGATTTTTATTTTTTTTTAAAGATATTTGTGGTGGTATCTTTAAGAGATGATTCTCTGAAAAGGAAAAGGTTCTCTAAAGAGTCTTTACAATTATTTCTGCACCCCAAAAATAGCTGGAAAGAGACCTGAAGGGTGAAAACAGGCAGACTTCCACTTCTAAGAAGCCAGGCCAAAATCCACCTGCTTGAGGATATTTGATCATGATCTAATTGCAGCCTGGTGCTTGTAGGGCCCAGCTGATGATACCCAACAGGCTATATGTGCTCTACATGAAGAATTTAATTAAGCCTTCAGAGACAGAGAAGTCTCTGGTGTCTGGATGTCCATGGTAATGAGTATCAATATCAATTTTAACAAGATTTTAGACAGGGAAGTCAGAAAAAGAATGAGCTAGTTTAAAATGAAAATACAGCTGTTTCCATCCACAAACAGGAGAGACAAATTGCAGATGGTCAAGAAATTACAATGATACAAATACCAATATATTACATTAAAAGTACAACTGAAGGTGAAGCTCAGCTTTACAGGTTTCAGCAGCACTACTCTAGATTTCAGCTGGTATAACTGAGACTGGAATGTGGCCTGCTGCCATTAAACTGCATGAAGCAATATTTGATGTCTTTTTTGCAAGCAGAAATACAGAGCAAATAGAATGTTTTCCATGTATATCATTGTAAAGTGAAGTATTTTTCATCAAGAAAACTTTAGAAAGTTCAGCAAGCAGTCGTGACCCCAACTTTAAGAACAGAAATGTCCAGGCATCAAAGTGAGGATAAGAAAAAGGAAATGGGTAATGAGTACTCTATCTTCACCTACAAAATTTATAGAGGTGGCAGGACCATAACTCATAAAGCCCTTATGAAAAGATCTTCCACTATTTAGCACTCTATTTAGGCTCTTTCACTCTGGTCTCTTCTTGCTCAGTTTTCAACCAGCTACAGTAGACATAGTTGGTCATGTTAATTGGGTGAATACAAGCGATCACACCTTTCCAGCCTTTGAGGCACCAACACTGAAAGTAAACAGTGCAGTTCAAATGATTAACATTGCTTTTCCATTTCTGTGTACTGTGATAAGCATTTAACTATGTAACAAACTTGTTATTAAAAGCAATGATTATTTTATTTGCTATACACACACATTAAACTAAGACTGTCCTCACCTCAACACTACCGTATGAGACTACATTCCAACTGGCAAGCATGGCACATCAGGCACAATCAGGCCACCCACTGGGCTTCCCTTACAACTTACCCATTTAGAAAAAAAATAGTCATCAGTAGCCAAGAAAAGGTAGGTCATTTCTTGAACAGCAGCGCTACATGTGTGAACCTGGTGGCATTTAGACTTGTTGAAATTGGCTTTGTGCAACAAGAGACTCACGGTACATGGGCAACTTCAAGCAGACAAAGGCTCTTTTGTTTACATCTAGACATGTGAAGTTAGCCACAGTGTCATGCTTAATAAATTCTTAACTACACTGCTGACTACCATTGAAGATATTTTTGAGCTTATTTTCCCCCTAATGACCTTTGTCTTATTTCACAGAAGCTGAAGACATCCTGTTTCTTTTCATTTTAGATCACTTCATCTCCATGTTCAGTATCTAAACAAAACCCTATTCACTTGCACTTGTGCACAACTTCCTCTTGTATGAGGAAACCAAAGCACTCAGTGTATTTGCTCATTAAATTCACCTAAAGAGGAAAGAGTCCATCTCCCATCACCAATGCCCCAAGCAATCCAGAACATGGGATCAACATAGGAATTTGCCAGTGGACAGAGTACCATCTGGATGACCAAAAATTTCTTATTTACAGGCTTCTACATCCTTTTCTTCTGTCAAAGAAAGTTTAAATGCTCACCTATTCAGTAGTATTTCCAATCCTAATGAAACCAGGAGAACAATGAAGAAGTCACAACAGAATACTTTCTCCTCTTTTGTCTTTGACCCAGAATACACATGTAATCTGGTGCTTTTTTGGTTGCAAGATACTTAGCTGAATGCTTGAGACTTGAAAATAATTTGGTGATGCTCCTTGAAGGAGGAGGAATCAGGCACAAGAAACCTGTGCTAGGCAGTGAGTATTACTGGTAGTACACCTTAAACATGATTCTTTTCTTCAGATGCAAGTAGTTTAACCTAGCCCTAATTATAGAAAATATTAAAGAATAAATACAAATAGTTTGGGTACTCTTTTTCTTTCAAAAAGAGAACACCCCCCCCAACATTAAGAAAAAGTAGAAGAACAATAGTTATACACACTTCAAATGGTATTATGTTAATGTCTACCCCATTAACTACCTCTGATTTTTTGTTTTATTTTAGATACATTAATATTATTCCTTTCCTACAGAACTGGGAGAACTGCAGTAACAAGACTCCGAACATCTTGAATGAGTGAACTTGTACTGCATCAATAAGGTCATTATATAGGTCACTAGCAACATCATTTTCACTAGGCTGGCAATAAGATCTCAGATTTGACATATGACTTGACTGTCACAAAACGTTAATTATCCCCACTGAGGTAATATGCAGGCAAACACAGAGAAGTGCATGTTCTCTTTTGATTTATTAGAAACTGTATTAATTTGCAAGAATAAACACAGAACTCATTAATTTCAAATAATGCAATTTAGTTACACTGAATTACACCTGTTCCCTAGCTCCACCACAGAACAGAAAGGCATCAGGTATAACAAAAACCTGAAAAGGATTAAAACATTGAGTCAGGCCAGGGATTATTGCCTTTTTTATTTAATGCAGGCATTGTCTATTACAAGCAATTTTCTGAAGGCTATTGCTCTTGCATAATATGCTGTGTGAACATGCAGAGGGTGGGGTCCCAACAGCCCAATTCTTTTAATTTACTGAAGCGGAAACAGTCAAGACCAAATGGAAAGCAGAGATCAATTGCTCCCACTGGCGATGTCACCAATTATGAATTTTGTGGAATTAAAATGAATTTACCATCTTGGCTGTGTTATTATGGTTACATTGTGTAACATTATGAAAAGCACATTCATCTCATATATAAGATTAGCTGAAATAAATGTATGATTTTTCTCCTTTTGAAATACTGTACATGGTAATGATACTTGATCTGTTCCAGCAAGATGTCTCAGGCTCACTTTTTAACTAGTCACAAAGCAGCTGCCAGCACTATCAGGAAGCAAATGCAGCAAAAAAGGTAAAATTCATTTAGCCCCACATCAGCAACATCTGGTACAGTCTGTGACAGCCACTGAGGAATCTGACAGCCTCATTCTCCCACACTAGCCTACCTCCAAAGTTGATTTGCCTTCCCTTCAGAGGGCTTGCTTCCAACATATAGTGACAGAAAAAGGGACACGAATTTGGCCTTCAAAAGCAGACTACATAACTCAGTAATCTAAGTATCAAGTAAGCAACACCACCCTACAGAGAGCAAGTGTCCAAATGGTAAAAGCATGCATTTTGTTACTCTTTACCCAACCAAGTTCATAGCCTAGTGTTGTATAGGAACAACCCGATCATGAGTAACTGCAGCTGAGGGCTAGACACATGGCAACCTCCATTGTATAACAAGGGTTTACAGACTAGACGTAAGGAGTAACCTTTTTTAACCATTCCAAGGAAATTCAACAATACTCATCCAACACAGCTTCTCGACAGCACCAAAGTCATTTTGCCTTTTGTGTTTGTGGAAAGAAAAATGCCTCTTACAGACAACTGACACTCCAAAATTGCCAAGTTTCTGTTTGGAAATGAAACAAAAAGAAAGTAGATATTTAATTACATTTAACAAGATTTGGGAATGGAAGTCAGAAAACATAGGATTATTTTGCAAGCTAACATAGACTTACCTGCATCACTAGCTCCTATCAGGGAAACGATTGCTATGGCACACTGCAGGCAGTTTAAGTCACAAGGGTCTCTCTCCTACATTACATTGATGCCAGGCACACATTAAAGAACAGCATTACAAAGGGAATAGGAACTGGGAGAGACAAAAGGAGGAAATAAAAGCTCTAAGAAACTTTAGATTCAAACAGAAACTAAAACTCCTAATTGCATGGGAGAAGGAAGGCAATGTCAACAAATCAGAAGGGGGAAAAAAAAAAACAAACAAACAAACCAACTTTTAAAGGGTGGAAAGAGAGGTTGCAGGGGGCAAAAAGTTGGAGAGGGAACCTACATGATCACGACAACACTTCACAAGTGATACTTTGCACAACCTGGACCACACAGAAAAGTACATATGATTTCATTAGAAAAAGAGTTTTTGTCCAATTTTCTAAGACAGCGTTGATCCACAACCACTTAAATGGAAGCAACTGTACTATCTGCTGAAATACCAGAGTTCAGTAAATTATGTCAGATATACTAAATTCAGTGGTGGGCACCTAACAGAATTAAAAATCTGTTTCCCATTCTAACAGGTAAAGTACAGATAGTGGCATTCAAATAAAGTTATAGCTGATATCTTAGCACAAATAACAGGCAAGTCATGAAAGGGAATGTTTCAGCTAGGAACATCTCTGCCTCAAGAACTGCATGTTTGGAGGGACTTTTTCAAGCCCTAGATTAAGGACAGAAGTCTCCTGTGAACAGGCTTTTTTGCAAAACTGAGATTCTCCTTTCAACTTTTATTCGTATTATTTACATTGCAGTAAGAACTGAGAATGAAACTCTATCAAGCTAAACACATGCTGGGACAGCATTCTAGCCAAGAGCTGAAAACCTTAATACAGCAATTACACAAGGAGTGGAAGGAAAAAGGTGATGAAATATATGTCAAGAGATGAAATAACTTGTTCAGTGCCCAGATCAAAAGAACCACCAGAAAAACAATTGTGCAGCCTACAACCCACGTCTGTGCTACCTTCTGCTCCTAGACTGAAGTCAGGAATACCTCTAAAGAAATACAGAACTGTACAAAGAAATTATTTTAATTTTTCCTAATCTAGATCAACCAGACTTATTGCTAATAATAATCCTAATATTCTAAAGGAATTGAGAATAATTGTCTGTTGAGTATAAATGTGAACTGCCCTCTCCTGGACAGAACTGGAACACTCAGGTATTTCATTAACCCAATTTCACATCTATACACTTCAAAAAAAACCCAAAACAAACAAACAAAAAATCAAAAACACTAACACTGTTTTAAGCACCTGGAAATACTTTGGGGGTGGACATTGACTTATCCCAATTGCATCCAAAATTACATGTGACACTATGTGAAACCCAATGTCAGGTTTTGTGCTCGCTCTAATCTGATCCAAGACACTGCAGGCAATAGCCCTCACTTCATGGTAAATATACAATAATGGCTTTTGAGCTATAAACTTCAAATAGGTGATGGACGATCACAGATCCAAGACTTACTGAAGGCTTGAAACAGCAATAGCCCATTCTCCCCCTGTCTCCACAACACAAACCCCAACCAAACACACCCACTGCTGCCACTTCTAGCAGAACAGCGGGACAAAACGTTGGGGAAAACTCTGTTACAGAACACTTAGCTCCCCTTTGTTTTCCCAATAGCAGCATTGCACAAAACAACTAAGACGACTACACAAAGGATGTTCAGAAACATCCTGCAACAAGGCCAAATCCAGCAAGCTGCTGAGTAAGTACCTCCCACAAGGTGCCGAGTGCCCCTGACTCCTGCTTGAAGTTATATCGCAGAAGCCTTGACACATTCGGACACGTGGAGGACACCCATTATTTTAGCCATTTGAAAGGAAGCCTGATTGATATAAGACACCCACAGGGGCAGTAGAAGATGGCTGCAGTCTGCACAGTGACATAGGAAGGTCAGAGGGAGGTAGAGGGACTACATTATGTCAGATTTAAAAAATAAATACCACCTCCCCCTCCCAGAGCTTTGGAAGTGACCTACACATCATTTTGTCAGTTTCTGTGGTGATACAGGCCAACATAATAGTTGTGACAGCAGCCCTGAGTGGGACAGGCAGGCGCAGAGGATGCAAAAGCACAACAGAGATAGCTTACTTCTTCCAATATATGGTTCCTGAGCTCGCAGCAGCCGAATGTACTTGGGAACACAGCAACAGCTTTCTTTTTGCTACATTTTAAAAATATTAAGCAGCTTCCATCAATTAAGAAGTTTTTTTAACACACAAATACCCTATTAGACCCTATTAGTACCATATAGTTACCAGATGTATGGAGTGAAAGAAGCATTGCATTCCACTAGTTAGTAAACATACATAAAGATATATTTTTCACTGTGGTTTAAGAAGGTGAGGACGGGTAAATTACAGAAACAATCCGATAATATACATTTTCTGCCTAGAAAACCTAGTTTCAGAGTGAGTATTTGTAGAAATGTAAGTACTGAAACTGCACTTTAGTTGTCAGTAAATTCATTATCACATTAAGTAGGTCTAAATTATTAAACCTTAATGATGTAGGTTCTCAAAATGTGTTGGGCTTTATTTTCCAACACAGAATCAATGTTAAACATTAGCAGTATAAATTAAGTAATACTTTACGATGGCATGCTGCTGCTTTGAATTGAGTTACCCTAGGAAGATGTATATTCATGGCTACAGGCTCTCTTTGGCCTCCTAGCGAGGATGATATAGTTTATTGTAACAAATAAGCAGTCAACCTGTAATGACTTAAATGATGTATACATTTTTGCCAGTGAAAATGTACCAGTGAGGACCTTTCTGCTTAAGGGAATGAGAAGAAAACAGGAGCATGTACTATAAACATAATTTCCATGAAAGCCTGGGGGAGCATCTCCCTTTACACAGTTTAGAAGCACGGCGCATATCACAAAACATTTTAGGATAGTTAAATTAATATAATATAGACTCAGGCAAATTTGAAAAGGATAATTTATTAAAAACCAGTATTTTGGCTTTAATCCCGTGCTGCTTTTTTTGTGGCCTTCAATCTAAACTGTGCAAAAGACAAGTTAGGAGACTATACAGTCATTATCTTGATGCAATATATGGGTCCTTAAAAAAGGAAAGTATTTATATTGCAAAGTCATCATAACTATTGTCACATATTATTGCTGGGCTTCAATTTCTTCTGTTGCTATTTCTTTTACTTACCCAGAGGGCTTTAAAATTGCAATGAGTAGTTTATCTGATAGTCTAAAGGTTACAGCAGTCCACATTTTGTAGTGATATTTGAACTGGAGAAAGCAAGGTAGAATATACATGGTATATTGCTTTTCTAGGATGCCTAAAAATCAGACTGAATAGCCATGGATGCTAGCTTGTCAAAGTCATCAGTAACTATCACCAACACACACTAACAGGTTGAGAAGAACAAATTAAAGACTGTGGTAATCCAGGTCATTTGCTACAGATCCTCTGACTGAGCTGCCATACCCAAAGACTATCTCACCTCATTCAGAAGTGCAGAGTGAATGCTGATCCTGCCCAGATACAAAATCAGAGACTACTGAACCAAAAAAAAGGTATGCGATACACCTAGAGGTGAGAGACTGCACAGTTAGTGTGACAGAGAGCCCCTTTCTCTTCCACTGTTTGAAATACTAGGAGGTAAAAGAAATGTTTCCTCTATCACGACGTACAAAAGACAAGTTACTAGAGACAGACGACAAAAGCTTAGGTTTGACCCAGAAGGTAGAAAGGAGAAAGGAGGAGACAAACTTACTAATATTAGTCGTGTGGTACAGTCCCATGAATTGCACAAGGAGATCCACATATCTCTTACCTCTGACAATACCCAAGTGATCCAACTTTCTCTCACATTTTGGTAATAATTACACAATGACTTTTTCAATAAAATCTTACTGAGCAACATCTTTCAACACTGAAAATGCAGTTTATCTCCTGTGTCCCTGTCAGGGTGAAGAATAAATAGACACACAGGCCAAGTTCCATCCCCATTCCATTCAAGGACAGGATCACCAATGCCAGTTGGACCCATCTGGGCATAAAGAGGATCACACCACTACTTCACACAGTGGCATATGGTGCTCTTTTCTCCTGCTAGAATTGCATGTGGGATAGACCTTTGTATATAAGACTGCTGTTCCTAACTGCATTCAAGTAGGTCAATGGAAAAGATGCACCCCAGCCTTTGTGGGAGAGCAAACACTGTCAACATAATGCAGCAAGTTAGGCATTCACAGAATCACACGGGTTGGAAGGGACCTCTGGAGATCATCTAGTCCAAACCCCCTGCCAGAGCAGGGACACTTAGAGCAGGTCGCACAGGATGGCATCCAGGTGGGTTTGGAATGTCTCCAGAGTCGGAGATTCCACCACCTCTCTGGGCAGCCTGTTCCAGTGCTTTGCCACCCTCAAAGTAAAGAAGTTCCTCCTCATGTTCAGGTGGAACTTCCTGTGTTCAAGTTTGTGCCCATTACCTCTTGTCCTATCACTGGGCACCACTGGAAAAAAACCGGTCCCATCCTCCCAACACCCTTCCTTTAAGTATTTGTAAGCATTGATGAGATCCCCCCTCAGTCTTCTCTTCTCCAGACTAAAAAGGCCCAAGTCCCTCAGCCTTTCCTCATAAGAAAGATGTTCCAGCCCCCTAATCATCTTTGTAGCCCTCTGCTGTACCCTCTCCAGCAGTTCCCTGTCCTTCTTGAACTGGGGAGCCCAGAACTGGACACAGTACTCCAGCTGCGGCCTCACCAGGGCAGAGTAGAGGGGGAAGATAACCTCCCATGACCTGCTTGCCACACACCTCTTGATGCACCCCAGGATGCCATTGGCCTTCTTGGTCACAAGGCCACATTGCTGGCTCCTGGTCATCCTGTTGTCCACCAGGACTCCCAGGTCCCTTTCCACAGAGCTGCTTTCCAACAGGTCAGCCCCTAACCCGTACTGGTGTATGGGGTTATTCCTCCCCAAGTGCAGGACCCTACACTTGCCTTTGTTGAACTTCATGAGGTTTCTCTCTGCCCAACTCTCTAGCCTGCCCAAGGTCACGCTGAATGGCAGCACAGCCTTCCGGTGGTGTCAGCCACCCCTCCCACTTTTGTGTCATCAGCAAACTTGCTGATGGTACACTCTATCCCTTCATCCAGGTCATTGATGAATATGTTGAACAGGACTGGAGCCAGTACTGACCCCTGGGGAACACCACTTGTCACAGACCTCCAACTAGACTCTGTGCCACTAATCACAACCCTCTGAGCTCTATCTGCCAGCCAGTTTTCAATCCACCCCACTGTCCATTCATCTAACCCCCACTGCCTAAGCTTGCCTATGAGGATGCTGTGGGAGACAGTGTCAAAAGCCTTGCTGAAGTCAAGGTAGACAACATCCACTGCCTTCCCCTCATCTATCTGTCCAGTCACACCATTGTAGAAGGCTATCAGATTAGTCAGACATGACTTCCCCTTGGTGAATCCATGTTGGCTACTTCTGACAACCTTCTTTTCCTCCAGACGCTTTGAGATGATGCCCAGAACAAGCTTTTCCATCATCTTTCCAGGGATGGAGATAAGGCTGACTGGCCTGTAGTTTCCCCAGTCTTCCTTCTTGCCCTTTTTGAAGACTGGAGTGACATTGGCTTTCTTCCAGTCTTCAGGCACCTTGCCTGTTCTCCAGGACCTTTCAAAGATGATGGAGAGCGGCCCAGCAATGACTTCTGCCAGCTCCCTCAGCACTCACAGGTGCATCCCATCATGGACCCATGGACTTGTAGATATCCAGTTTACTTAACTGATCTCTAACTTGATCCTCCTCAACCAAGGGAAGGTCCTCCTTCCTCCAGACTTTCTCTGTTAACTGTAAAGTCTGGGACTCCTGAGGGCTGGCCTGAGCAGCAAAGACTGAAGTGAAGAAGGCATTCAGTAATTCCACCTCCTCTGCATCATCTGTCACCATGGGCCCCTGTGTCATTCAATAGTGGGCCCACATTTTCTCTAGTTTTCCTTTTGCCTCTGAGGTACTTGAAGAAACCCTTCCTGCTGACCTTGACATCCCTTGCCAGATTTAATTCCAAGGAGGCCTTGGCTTTTCTGGTTTCATCCCTGCATACTCTGGCAGCATTCTTATAATCTTCCCAAGTGGTCAGTCCCTTCTTCCATGTATTGTAAACTTCCTTCTTCCACTTGAGCTTTTTCAGAAGCTCCCTGCTCAACCACGCAGGTCTCCTGCTTCCCTTGCCTGATTTCTTGCTCTTAGGGATGCACAGGATCCTGAGCTTAGAGGAAGTGATGCTTGAATATTAACCAGCTCTCTTAAGCCCCCTACCCTCTAGAGCCCTAACCCATGGGATTTCTCCAAGCAGTTTCTTGAAGGGATCAAAGTTAGCCCTCCTGAAGTCCAAGGTTGCAACCCTAATTGTGTTTTATACCTACTGCACATAATCCTGAACTCGATCTTCTCATGATCACTACAGCTGAGGCTGCCCCAACCTTAATGTCCTCCACTAGTCCCTCTTTGTTGGTCAGTACTAGGTCCAGTAGTACACCTCTCCTTGTCAGCTCCTCCACCACCTGAGTCAAAAAGTTATCATCAAGCCACTGGAGGAACCTCCTGGACTGTACATGCCTAGCTGTGTAGCCTTCCCAGCAGGTATCAGGGTGATAGAAGTCCCCCATGAGAACCAAGGCCTGTGATTGTGCGGTGGCTCTCAGCTGCCTGTAGAAGGCCTCATCAACTTCTGCATCCTGGTCAGGTGGCCTGCAATAAACCCCCACAACAGTGTCCCTCATGTTAGCCTGCCCCTTAATCCTTACCCACAAGCTCTCGACTTGTTCTTCATCTGCCCCCAGGGACAGCTCAATGCATTCCAGTTGCTCTCTCACATACAGAGCAACTTCACCACCTTGCCTTGCTGGCCTATCTTTCCTAAAGAGAACGTAGCCATCCACAACAGAGTTCCAGTCATGTGAACTATCCTACCATGTCTCAGTAATTGCGATGAGATCATGGCCCTGCGACTGCACACAGATCTCCAGTTCTTCTTGTTTGTTCCCCATGCTGCATGCATTGGTGTATAAGCATTTCAGAGAGGCAAATGAACATGTAGTTTTTGCCCTTGGGGGGTGGTAGGCCTTCTGATTCTCAAAAATCCTAGCATGCTGCCCCACAAGTGCTGGGCTACTGCACCCGGGCGCCTCTCCAGTGAGTCCAGTTACATCGCTGTCCCCCTTCAAATCTAGTTTAAAGCTCTCTCAATAAGCCCTGCTAACTCTTATCCTAGAACCCTTTTCCCCCTGCGAGAGAGGCTTTTCCCATCTGTTACCAGCAGGCCTTGTGTTCTGTAAATCAAGCCATGGTCAAAGAACCCAAAGTCCTGCTGGTAGCACCAGTCTCTGAGTCAGGCACTGATCTGCTGGCTCTTCCTGTTTACCCCCTCATCATTCCCTACAACTGGAGGGATAGAGGAGAACATGACTTGTGCTCCTGATCCCTTAACCAGTCATCCCAAGGCCCCGAAATCTCTCTTCGTTGTCCTTGGACACAGTGGTTTAAGTCAAAAGAACCATACAAAACAACAACAAAACCAATCTAAACCCCAGAAAGGTCTGGGAAGGCAAAAGGAAGATAAAACTGCATTTTCAGCTACTTTCTAAATCATTTTAACCTCTTCTTCAAAGGCTTGTATTTACGTTCACATATGCTGAAATTACTTACGGGTAGCCAATATTTCACAAATGTGAATCAATGCCTTTAGTCATTTCACACCTGGTTTCCCTTTTGCTATCCATTTTCAAACCTATAAATGCAACTGATACTTAGAAACAGGGATGAGACTCAACCTTAGCTATCATCCATATTAGGCAGTTGATAACACACCAAAAAACCCACAAACCACCATCCAACAAAAATGTTACTATGTCACTGGTGAGTTTTGCTCTCTCATGCTTCAGTTTTCCCAACATGCAAAACTTCAGATTCACCTTTTGTGTTGTAACACGTTCATTCTGACTAGAGATGTATTTTCATACATTT
Organism: Burhinus oedicnemus; assembly: GCA_008921705.1. Lineage (NCBI taxonomy): Eukaryota > Metazoa > Chordata > Aves > Charadriiformes > Burhinidae > Burhinus > Burhinus oedicnemus. Next base: position 75,378 of record VFFE01008282.1, on the reverse strand, counting down.
TATTAGCCTGAAGGTAAGCAGTTCCTAGAAAGCAGACAGTGAAACATAGACTAGTTTCAACAGACTTATCCTGCCTGCAATAAAAGATCACACTTTATGGTGTCCTCAGCTGGCTTCTAAGGACTCAGATTTACAAGTTTCTTTTGAAAAAGCTTGATTAGGTAAGGATTCTGGCTTATAAGAATAGGGGCATTAACTCTTAAAACTAAGGTTTCCAGAAACATCTCAACATGATACTGTACCAAACATTGCTAGCATACATCAAGTATGTCCAGAAATGCTTTCACAATACTGTGTGTTTATATCTGCACCTCTGCTACGTTATCTCCTAAAAATTACCAGGTAGTAGTTTCACCTTGAGCTGAGTGCTCTCTCATCCACATATCATCAGAAATGGTTTAATTCAAAGGCTGCTTGCAGTAACACTTGTCCTAAAGAAATTAGCTTAATGGAATTATGAATCGATCTACTTCCGTATTAAAATACTTATTCAAAAAGAAAAGAAAGTTGTATGGTGTTTTAAGGGCCTTCTACTAACAGCTAATGTATGTTGTACTAAAAACATACTGTTTGTGTTGTAGAAACTGCCATAGTGGTAACTGTGGTCAGTAAGATGCAAAAAAACCCTAAACCTGGATTTCCATTTAAATAGTATTCTTATATCTGGAATTATTTGTATTTATGCATTTCCTCTTGGGTTTCATTCCTGACACAGGGGATTTTTAGCTCCTGTAACCCTATTGCAGCATTTTTATACAACGACAATTCAGGTATACTCAGTTTAGAGCACATTTCTTCCCTGTGGGAATGAGTTTTCTACTCACATAACTTTAAGTACATAGAGTGCTATTGCCAGCAAAGTAGTAAAAAAGTCCTTCCTTGACTCATTTGGTACATTGGTTAAAACACAGGTCTCAAGTCTATCTGTTCCACTTGCGTATTAAACTCGGAAAATGCAGCAAATTGCTTCCCTGGTTCCTTCTATCTGAATACTATTCAGAAAACCTCAAAAAGGGTCTGTTCCCAGTTTCATATTAAAACTGCTCCACCATCACAACAGAATTAGGCTATGCACCTCTTCAGTGTTTTTAGGTACCATGGCAACATAACAACAGTATAACCAGGTTTGGGAGCGTAACGTTACCATCTGTTTACACAACCTCTAATAAACAACAGCTTTGTCTTTCCTGTAAAAAGGAAATTAACCTAAAGAATGAAAAAGAGGGTTATCTATCTGTGAAGAACACCAAAAGCTCCAAAACTTCCTCGTGGTGGAAGAGAACATCTGGACAGAGAATGCACATGTGTGCCACTGAGAGGGGTAAATTCAGAGTAAACAAAAACTAAACATACCAGATATTGGGCCACCAATCTCTATCACTACCATCATCCCCATGCCACCGATTCCAGAGAATTTACACATAACAATATTCTTGACTTCTATAATGGCCATCTCTCAGGGTCTCCAGCATAAAGCCAGGATCCTTTTATATGCAAACAAAACCAGAAAGACGGTACTGATACCAGTCAATTGACCACTTTACAAAGTTAACACACACCTCTGGAAATGGTGGGTTCAGAAAGAGGTACTCCAGAAACATCATGGCAAGCACAGTAAGAGGCTACAGTCGCTGCACACCAACCAGTGGGCATCCCAGGGAATGGGACACTGACAGGACGACAGTGAAACATCCCAGACAACAGAAAATACAGGAGTTGCATTTGGCTGGCCCAGCTCTTATGCTGATGAATTACAGTCTGGATGAATCCATTGTACACATGGAAGCTGAACTGCTGTAGTGTAGACATAAGGGAAAGCAACCTAACGCCCAAGCATACAAAAGGTCTCAGAGCTGAACACAGGGGGAGGTTTGGATAGCTGAGCATTTCAGACTGGAAAAAGTGAATGACATGATAAGCCAGATAAATGAATGGAAAGCCTCCAAATCTGTTTGTCATTGCACCATTACATTACAGTGTATTTCATTGTTCCCACTTTCAACTGTCCAAAACTAGACACTTACAGAAATTACAGTATAAAACTGAACATTTCATCCTTATTTAAAATAAGAAAGTTTAATGTTTGGTGCAACTCCATCTGTCTGCTTTTTTTAACATTTCATTATGTGGTTATCCTATAAGTTCCAGATCTGAACAGAAGATGAAGAAAGTATAAATATATTAACATAGTCGTAACTACTGGTTCCTACTCTGAACCCCACCATTATATGCAAGGTGCAGTGCTAAACTGTAGCAGTTTTTTTAGGTTACTCTGAGCCAAGCAGACTCTCATTAGGGACCTCTTCAAAGATCAGCTCCTCTGAAAGCAAAATGGAATTATCCTGTACATTCTGGCTACTCACAGCAGCACCTTTACGTTATGTATGGCTCTTGGTTGCTCTTAGTGTGGGCAAATTGCGGAGCACACTATTAGGGATTTTCACTTTTATGCAAAGGATGGGAATTTATTGCTGGTTTTATGCTAACACATTGGTGTTCTGAGTATTTATAACACGTTGTTGCATTTGTTATTAATAGAGCAGTGTACCGGGGAGGGAGTAAGAATCAAATAAAACTCTCACATCTGCATTTATAGTATTTAAAAACAAGGTAGAACATACATAGTCCACAGGGTTTACTTGGGGAGGTGTGTTTCCTGAGCAATTTCATCATTCTGCCTTGGGCAGCATGGGGTGGTGGTGTTGGATAGCTGGTATCATTGGAATGTGATGGTAGGGAAAAAAAAAAAAAAAGAAATTGAGAAGCAGTATTTTCTATGGGTTGGAAAATGCTAAAACTGGAAGCAAAGACCCCAAGTTCTGTCCCACATCATTTATATGCTATGTGGTACGCTATGGGCCAATTTTCAAGAGCATTTAACTGCTTAAAGACAGGACCTCATGGGATTCCCAAAGGATCCTCACCCTCGATCACTTTGAACTTCTCTCTGCTCATGAAATAAAAGTAGTTACACCACAGACTGAAGCAACAAGCAGTTTGAGGAGCTTTAAGAGACAATACGTTTCAAGCAGGTCTAATATAAGACCTCAGCAGGTGCAGAACATGATTCCTAGGCAACCTGTGTGGGATGTATAGCTATGGTAATGTTTACACGGAGAGAAGGATGCATGAACTCACTGCTCTGACTCTTGATACCTATGCTCCACTTATTGTGCTAAGGCCAGAACCAGGGTTTGTGTGTACCAGGAACACCACACCATCAACAGGACAGACACCACTGACTGTGCTTTCTGCTGGGCTGCCCATCCTCACGTTTCCTACGAAGGTGCCACTCATGCCTCCCGCATGCAGCATTCATGTCTACTCTTTCTACATTCCGCGAGGCAAGACAGCAGCATTTACTCCACGTTTTTTACAGGTTTCCAACTCCTATTAGGAGAGGAGCTCAGCAAACCTGAGCAACACGCAAGCCGCAGAATCTGCCAAAGGATTGTTCACGAATTCACACACCAGCAGTCACCAGGGTGTATGAAGGATTTTTGCATATTTTACCTAAAGGCATTTTGATGCATGAAAGGTGGGTAGGTAAGACAGGGAGCTGGGGAAAAGAAAAGGAAAAGGCATATCGTATTCTGCCTCTACCCATATAATAGACTGCTGCAATACTCCTGCAGTTGCGTCTGGTTCCTCCCTCATCTCTCAACTTCTTACTCTGCACAAAAGCTTATTTCAGATTCGGCCCTCCCATTTCCCTAATCTCTTGCGAAAGACACTTTCCAAAACGCCTACCCCTGTTCACTCTCTCCACCCATCCTGCAGCCCTCCAGTCTTCTTGGCTCTGTTTCTAAAAGAGGTATATTAATATTTTTTATTTCAGATGCACAGGTAGTTTTTAACTTCGTGCACCTGCTGGAGTGAACCTGGCCTAAGGACTCCAGTTAGTCTGCAGGAACTAGTGATGCAAATAATAAAGTTATTTACTGAGAATTAGCAAAAGGAGAAGAATATGATACTGAGAAAGCACACTTGTGCCTAACTGACTGTACAGGGTCTAATTTATGTGGTTTTAGCTGCTAAGGTGTTCATAGAAGTCAACAGCTCTGGACCTGAAAACCTGGGAAGATGGGTATGTCACAATAACCAGAGGACCAACAATTCAGTCTGTTTGATTAGACAGATTTGTATTTGTGGGTGTGGTGGCAAACAGAGTATACGTTACCGTCAACTCCTTGAGAGATGTTTCTTTTAGTGCCATTTTTTTGGCATGGTGACATATCACTTCCTGCGGGTACCAGATTGGTTTCAAACATTTGTGGATGGAAACGCTAAACTATGTGGATAAATTTCAAAGGATGAATGAGCATCTACACTCCAATATAATTTATATGCAATAATACATGTTATTTATACACTCTGAAGGCTCTGCGAGCCAAAACATCACCGTTTTGTCTATTTTCTGAATGTATAAATAAGACATAGGAACATAGGATTGTAAAGAAATTATATTGGAGTGCAAAGGCTCATTTCTCTTTTGAAATTTACTTATATACCCTTTACACTAGAAAAAATGACACCATCCAGAATTTACACAGAAATAAAATCAGTCAGATGAAAGGTTCTGTATAAAGTGTTATGGTAACACACTCAAATTAAGTAAATTCAGCCTTTTTCAATTTCATTAACCCCCACCATAAACTAGAAACAGTTTAAACTATCCATATCTAGAAAACACGATGCAAATGCAGATCAAGTTAGCTGAAAACTAAGAACTGCTCTTGCAAGGAGAGCCAAATTGTGCTTTCACTTACACCAAGGTAACAGCCATGAGTTGAAAGTTATTATTCCAGCTTTGCATGGATCACAGCGACAGCATAATTTGCTCTAAGGAAAAAAACATTTGCTTAAGCTTTAAGAATCTCAGAACTCTTATACATGTAAATTGAAATACCATTCCTAACTCCATAGCTCATTGCCACTATGTGTAACTAACTCCTGTTCAGAAAGAACGTATGTAATATGCATGTTTGTTACCAGTAATTACAAATTCACTCTTCTTAAGTCAACTGATTAGAATTTACATCCTTCAGTTACAGCATTTGGAAGAAAATACTTCAAAACCACTTTCCCAGTCTTTTCTTATATCAACTTAAGTTTTTCTTTAAAATAATAATGGTGGAAGGTCAGATTCCTCTGTCCTCATCATAACCACCGCCCTATTGCTTTTTACACAGCCTAGTCTTTTAATGCATCACCCATTATGGTTTCTGTTTCATGTCCAGAGCAGATCCACAGTTTTAATGACTCGGGTAGGGTTATAGCTTTCACACCAGCTGAGAGTCTCATGTGGATGAAACACACACACTGCTTTCATAAGTTCATACTGAAATATCTTCTAAAGGCTTCCACATCTCTCAGTTTTTCAGTATAAAACAACACTTAGTATATCACATAGGAGAGGTTCAAACTCTGTGACAAAACCACCAACACACACACATCAGAAAACCTAATCCAAAGAAACAGAGGTTAAAGGAGACATTTCGGTCCAGATATCAACAACTAAGCAAATAGTTATGCTTCATTCTCCCCAAACAGCTGTCTTTCCTAACACTTTTAACCTTTGATTTGTCACACCTGAACTTAATTGCACCATTACCTTTCATGCAGAAACAGCACTGGGATTTCTTGCTTTCATAAGCAAAGATTTGCTAAGCTATTTGAAACTGAAAAAAATACACCAAATGCCACACGTAAATGATAGTTTTTAGATTACATTTCTCTTTAAATGTCAAAAAAAGGAGAAACTACTCAGTGAAAAAAGAACCAAATCAAAGAACAAAGTACTTCTTAACCAGGATTCTTCTTGTTATTTCCACTATACAGACATATCAAACTTCCGCACAAAGCAAAGAATCAGAGAAAGTTAAATCAAAAGAACTCAAAATTCCCTTATATAGTCTGGAAAATCCCTTTTTCAGAGCCAGTTTTCAAGGAATCAAAACTAGAATCTAGGTTTGCTGTTTCCCCAGTCACAAATATAATTGCTAGTTGTACTTTCTTCCATGCGATGCAACCCTTTAGATACCAGTTCTCGTCTGGTTAGATACAGTACGGTACACTAAAACTTCGGCTGCAAACTGCACAAATAAATAACTGGTGTTTAAGTGCATTGTGGGATGAAAGTTTTATAGATCCAGAAACATTTTTCATCTGCCCAGTTCTGCAGCACATACCTGCTTAAGGCCTTCTGGCAACATCACATGTAGCCGCAGTCAGGGAGTTCCCAATCCACCAGCCTACCCCTGTATCTTTCTTTTTCTGCAGATGCTATAATCTTTTTTTCCCCTCTATACATGTTCCTAGTACCAAACAGCAGAACCAAAGCTTGATAAAGCAACAACAGAAGATAAAGCATTTCTTAAAATCTAAACAGCCAGAAGCAAGCGTAATCACAATATTTCTATACCTCTGGTTGGAAGGCAGTACATAAATACAGGAGCACCTCATTTAAACTACTGAATTGAGCTTGGTATCCAGGGCTGGACAAGCTGCCTTCTGAGGGTGATTTTTTTTTCAACACAGAAAAAGAACATCTGCAAGTTCACAACTAGTATTTTAGATGCTTTTTGTGCACTAGAAAAAAAATAAAAGTAATGCATCTGATGCAGCTTAAGTGGTGGCCTGTGGCACATGGTGCTGTTTCTCTTCTTGAACTGGGTGGTTGCTAACCCAGCTGTGCCAGAACCAGCTCTGCAAACAGTACTAGCAGGCAAATGCATATGGTCCCATGCACTAGTGATGTCTTCTCTCAGCTGACTGACCATAGGAAACCATACAAGAAGTTTTGACCCCCAGAAAAGAAACAGGAAGATACACATGAGATGGATGGGAACTATGGTACCTGTTTTTTAGAGATTGATAAAGTGAGATGCCATGCCAGAGTTACACAGTGTCTCCTGGAAAACATCCAAGTGCCACGAAGAAACAAGCTGCTCAGATGTCTCCTCTGGAACACTTTGAGACATTACCACACTATCAAGTTCTGCTGGGAATATTCAAGCACTAAAACCCGTCCTACAGTTAATCAGTCATAAGGAGAAAAAGACAAAATAGGTCAACACAGGAAATTCAGCTCTGTAGATATCAATAGAGCAGATTTAAACGCCAAAATATGTCAGCCTGAAAAAAAGCTGCCCGACTTCCATTCATGAGTGCTGTCCTCCCCAGGCTGAAAGAGGGCAGGTAACCATCAGCAGACACTAAGAAGATTCTAATTGGTACAAATACATAATCCAGAGTTTACTAGCTAGAGCCCATTCAAGCATACCATGGAAATAGCTTCTTTCTCCCTCCCTCTCTGAGCCAGTATGTACTTTTTTGGACTAAGTATTAAACTAGGTCAAGCAATGAAATTCAAAACAGAACTGCTTCTCCGGGTGCTTGCTGAGATACATCAGGCGACCTCTTGAACTTATCTTTCTAATACATGTGAAGACTGTAGCACATTGTCGAACACTCCAACCAGGAATCTGCGGAATGGGATGGCCAAGGCTCTTGCCACTGCTCAGATGTCCAGACAAACTAGATGGAACACCCAGGTAAAGGACACCACGGCAGATAGGTTTGGTTAGGATCAGAGACGGAAGGAAGGGGAAGACTTTTTTAGCAAAATGAACACACAGGATAGCTTTTGCTCAGATATCTCATGAAAAGCGAGCACAGCAGAGGTAGAAAGGTCATACTAACATTTACAAAGGCTGTTTTGTCTTAATTAGCCTTTTGTAAATTCAGGAAGGGGGGTGTTGGTTGGGGCTTTTTTGTCTGTTTGGTCTTACACACACCCATGAGAGAGAAGAGATGATGGAAAATGTATATAGCTCCTCTTAGAAATACACACAGTTGCCAGCCCTGTCAGGAATTTTCTCTATAGTTTTGCAATAGCTATGAAAAGATTACTGCCTGCATTTCAGTTCAGAAGCTGAAAGCAGCGGCAAGCAAGACTCCAATCCAGCAAAACCATCATTTTTATTATCGTATCATCTAGGGACTTCTAGTGTGGGAATACTAGGAGCATACAGCCAGTATCGACTATCCCCCTAAGTGCTACCATTTAGATAAGCACACACTTAAAAGATAATACATGCTGAATTGGATCAGTGACTTCTTGTCACTCTACTACAGTCACCCACGCATGCCTTTGCCTCTAGTTTCCCAGCCTAGGAAAAAGGCTACATACTTAGCTTGGAGACACAACATGGAACAGAACATGCACAGCTGAGCACCCACTGAGGCCACTGTACCATGCAACCTCCGGGCATGGTTACAAGACAGGTATGCCTGTGGAAAGCTAGACTTAAACTAATCTAAGAACAGACTTGTTTTAGCAGCACACAGGCTAATTTACTCTGATTTGCAGGCAGGTTTCACATCCAATGCCAAGCTTAGCACTGCCATGGTTAGATTACAAATGCTTCAGCTAGCTGCTTTGAAACCAGTTAATGCAAGTAGCTCTTCATCAGCAGCTCTCAGACAGCCCTCCTACTCCAACAGCCACCTCACACCCCCTCACTTTGACAAGTACTTCACTGCAGAGAGGGGACATTGCCCAGGAGCTCCTGGGAGCACACTGAAGGAATGCGCTAATGAAATGACAGCTCAGATAGCCCAGCGGGTGGAAGATGAAGATCCACTGACCCAGCTTCACCCAGGGAAGGTGCAGACAGCAGAGATGATGCTTCCAGCAGCCTGTGACACCGCTGCAGGACGCATTCTGGCAATCCTGGGTTCTTGCCACCCTCAATCCCCACACAGTCTGCCCTTTCCCAGGCCAGAGCATCCCCCGCACAGCCCCAGCCTTGCCCACCATCCTCCAATGCACTGGCACTACCAATCCCTACCGCCCTTTCTTCCCTTCCCAGATATGACCCACCCCCCAGCCCTCCCTTTGAGGATGCTTTCATTTGATTATAAACTCTTTCAGGCAAAGATCTTTTATTATGTGTTGGTACAGTGCCCAGAAAAATGGGGTTCTGATCTCAAGGCACTTCTGTAATATAAATAACAATAATTCACTACTACTAGCCTTCAGTAACTCTAGGAGTTTCTCTGGGAGATGGTGAGTCATGCTAACATGCCTTTCTACAGCACAGAAATAAATCATTTTTGCACATTCCAGTATTTTGGGGAGAAGGAGGGAGGAAATGCAAAATGAATCTAAACCGCATTTGATTCCTTAAATTTATAATAAATCCAAATGATTTACCAGAACATAAAATTCTCACATGCAGAGTCAAGGACAATATTCTATTCATGTGCAAGAGTCATTTATTCATTTATAATTAGATAAAATGAACTGCAATTTTTTAAGAAAAAATTTGCATGTGGCAACAGTAATGTATTACGGAAGGGTGGCACTTTGTTACATCCATTTGTTAGTCAGGACACTGGAGTTGCAATTTAATAGACAAGAAATAAGTACAGTAGAGGAAGGGAAAAAATTAAATTCCGCGTGATCAGCAAGGTTTCGAACAATCGCTAGCCAACTGAAGTGGGTGCCATATCTATAAGTCATTTTGTTTTATAGGCCATTAGGATCTCCTGAGAGAGGCTGCATGGAGACCGCTGCTTTTTGTTGAAATTAAAATGTCAGAGAAAAAGAAATAGAACAAAACAGGGAATCTGCAATTAATTACAAGGCCATAAAAATTCAATAATCAGGAGGCAGTGCTGCTGTAGGCACAGCGGTATCTGATTCAGGCTAACAGGAATGGAATACATTAATCTTTTCAAATTAGTTTTTTAATCTGACGGGGATATATAGTGACGTGTTCTTTTACTGTTCGAGCAGAGCTGCTGTCTAATATATAATGCTGAGTGTCTGGAATTAGGACATCTATAGTCATTTTGTGACTACAACATTTTCACGGCATTTATTCAACCCTATCTGTACACCTGTCCTACAGTAATCAGGCAAAACATGTTCAAAGTTCACATCCTAGATACTGCTTATGAAAAAGAATTAAAATGCTGGGATTAAGACAAAATAGCAGGTCCCCAAACAAGCTTGGCACAAGACTGCTTAAAATGGCAGTCTGCTCTTCAGGATATATATCACTAGGCTTTGAAATTGGGTTCCCATTCCGTGTCTACATTGAGTTCTCCTCCCCCCGCCCAGGTGACATGCAAAAAGACTGTCTTCCTGCTTCCAGATTTTGCATGCTTTAGGAGTGAAGCCTTAAGTGTTCCATAGATCAGGGGACTTTCTTACTTTTCCATTTAAATATCAATAACATCCTGCAGACCTATTCTTCTCCTGGCAGATGTTTACCACTCTTTCAGGTGGCCCTTTTAAGGAGCCCAAATGCACACTACAGATTCTTACACATTACTTAATCACTCGGGAGGTGGATGAACATTTACTGGACACCAGTTATCTAGAGCATGTGTTCAGCCTCAGATTATTTGACACTGTTCTTTTTAAAAAAAAAAATAAAAATCTTTTCTTCTCTTTCACTAGACTCTGCCCTCTAATTCTACTGAAGTTATATTCACTACATTTTCACTTATCACTGGATGTGGCCAGCAGAGAGAAATTTTCCTATTGAATGAAAACCCAGGAGTTTGTTCCTTCTTTCTCCACCTGCCCAAATATCTCTTTCTTTTTAAAATTACATAAAACCACCTGAAAGATTACTTCCTACATATTCTTTCATATGATACAGGGAAAAAGGCACACAAACCCTGCTTTTTGACTTATTCAGAGATCACTTTGTATGTTATACGAGAAGAGTCTTTTTACATAGACTCACTAAATTTGCACTGTTGAAAACAGCAGAATGATTATCAAGGCCTACTGACTCAAAACTTTCCTGTAGGTGGGTAAAAATCACTGCCATCCTGTTTGTCCTGGGCACACTCATTTTGCTCCATTTGAGGTTTTAATCCTGTAACCACACATCCTAAGAAAAAAATCCCAGACCTTCCCAGGTGAACATTAAGTGTCTAAGCTCAGGTTTGAATTAAGACTTTACACCTTTGGTTAATTCCATTTTCAGTTTACTTTTTTTTTTAATTATTATTATTTTTTCCTCCAGTCAAATTCCAGTGCACTCACTTGAAAAGACATTTTTCAATGCTTTACAGTGCCTGGATGTAGAGCAACATCATTTACACATTCATTGCTTTCTCCTGCAAGGCACAATAAATGGGCATGGATGTATCCTTTTCATGGATCCTTCAAAAGGATAAATAATATGTCGGTGTAGGGGTAGATGAAAGAAAGGGAGAGAGAGTGAGAGAGCAAGTCAGCAAGACCTAATACTTCGAGACAGGCTTTGCAGGTTAAAAGAAATAGTAACTCCATTTAGGAAACACATTCCAAGCATGGGAAAGGGTATGAAAAGCTTCCTGCAATAAGCATTCATCATTTTCTACACATCACTTTTCTTTTAAATCATGTTCACAGCAAAACTCTACCTTATGTGGTTAGTTTATCTAACACCCTTTTCCTATAAGTGTATCCCTCATACATATGCATAGGAGCACATCCATACTCAATGACAACAGAGAGTACAAACTTACCTCCATTGAGGTCATCAACTATTATCAGTATTACTGTGGCAAGAATCTTGCCCTAAATCTCCATAATGAATTTATCTGTCCTAGCTGTCTACTATCCCTCAGTCTTTAAAAACCAAACATGCTTTAGTTGTTTCAATGCGAGATAACTACATTGTCTTATAATCTTCCATATGAAATTCCTGTTATCAGAATGGGTCCCACCAAGATGCAGTCTCCTGACTACGAAAGCCATGTGTAGTGATAATATACCCATGACAATGTTTCAACACAGCACACATTCCATATTACATCAACTTGGACAGGGAAGAGCATTGCACATGACAGAAATTTCAGGGGTAGTTCAGGCAGATGTAATTTCCTGAGTTACAGTACAGCCACCACGCTGTGGTGCTCACCTTTATTAGCCTTATGTTACCTCATGGGAGGCATTACATACTGAACAGGGCAGGGAGAATTAACTCTCATTCTTACATCCTAAGCATGACCTTATCAGGTGAGAGGTAAAACCAAAGCTAGGAAAGTTAGCTTAAAATGAATACATTAAAACATTTCCCTGCTGGTAAAGTGTTATGAGTGTATTGAAAAGAATATTATTTCCATAAATGTTAATGGCTCAAAATTATTTGTAGTATCATCGTTGCAATTTGCCCACCACAAGTACTGAATACTCAGAACAAGCTAGGTCTCCCCACTCATTCAGTTTATTTTTCAATCATAACTAGTCAAGCATAAGCAATTGGAGTGACACCAAAGAAGTCATTTATTCCAAATTTAAAATGCTTCCAAATATATTGCTACTGTTGTTTCAATAAAAACAAAGCATGCACACAGAGTAATCACACAAGGGGCCTGAACGCAAAAGAAATTAATTTGTTTAAAAACATGAAAGAGAACTTCAAAAACCCCAAACTTTTTGCGTAATTGTCCAAGCTCTGCTTGAGACAGCATGACTTTGTCTACACTACACCCTGACAGCTTTGAACAACTTGACATCTATGCAGCTCTATTTGGAGTCAGCAACAGTAGCAGCACTAAAAGTCAGGCCAGCAGCATTTAAATAGTGGAGATACCTAGCTCTAAATTGACAACCTTGAGAAGCAGTGGTTGTAAACTGTGCTGGTAACCCTACAACTCTGGTGAGGTTTGTCCAGTGATAGCAACTGGGAGAAGGTTTTGAATAAGTCTAGCTTACATACAGCATCCACAGGAAAGCACAGAACAGTTTCCTTGACTCTTTTTTTCTACTGTCCAAACCCTGAGGATAAAGAGATGTCTCTTGAAACACGTCCTATTGGCAAGAGACAGAGGCCTTAAATTCACTTAGGACAGTGACACATTCCAGTGTAAACATTCATTGTGACTCATAGGGAAATTAACAATGCAGCTCTGATTAGCAATAATAAAGAGACAGACAGCCAATGAATATCAAATATATACCATCCTTTCTTGCAGTTCCTATATTTTAACAGGTAAAAACACATCCTTAAAGACTGTTGAAAGGGGAGAAAATAATGCTTTGTAGTTACCTTGCGTTCTGTTCATCTGAGAAAGAAAATACTAAGTGTTTAAACCTTGCTATATCTGTAAGACTTACTGTATTTATATACAGATGGTAACCTGAGCCATCTGTTACATCAGGAAAAAAAACCCAAATAACTATGAGTTTGGAAGTCTAGACAGTTTGTCTTCCAATTGTAAGACACACATTCCTGGTGTTATCGAGATTTTTTTTTTTTTTTCAATAATAGTCTCCAAAATAACACGTATGCTCACAGTAAGATATCAAAATAAAATACCAAAAATAGGATATTATTACAAGTTGATAAAACAATAAGGTATTGAAATTATGCTTAACCAACCTGGACGCCTTCTACAACAAGTAGTTCAGTGGATGCAGGAAGAGCAGTGGATTTTTTTTAACTTTTGCAAGGCTTTCAACACTGTGTGGCATAACATACTCACAAGCAACCTGAAGAAGCACTAGGTAAATTGACAGTGAAGTAAACCAAAATCTAGCTGAACTGACAGGCTTAAAGGGTTGTGATCAGTGCATGAAGTCCAGCTGGAGACCAGTCACCGATGGTGTAACCCCAGAGATCAATACTGGCACCAGTACTGTCTAACTTTGTCATTAATGACCTGGATGACAGGAAAGAATACACCCTCAGCAAGTTTGCAGATGATAAACTGAGAGGAGTCGTTGACACACTGGATCATTATACTGCCATTCAGAGGGACCTTGACAGGCTGAAGAAATTGGTCAATGAGAATTGCATCAAGTTCAACAAAGCGAGATGGAAAGTCCTGCACCTGGGGAGGAATAACCCCATGAACCACGACGGTCTGGGGGTCGATTGGCTGGAAAGCAGCTTTACAAAAACGGACCCCTAGGCAGCCCAGTTGGCAGACAACAGATTGACCATGAGCCAGCATCTCCCCTTGCAGCAGAGAAGGCCAGCAGCACCCTGGGCTTTGTTAGGAAGACAATCACCAACAGATCAAGGCAGATGGTTATTCTCCTACGCTCAATACTGGTGAGACATCTGGAGTGCTATGCCCAGTGCTGAGGTCCCCAGTAGAACAAAAAACAACAAAAAAAAAAGAGACATTGACAGACTATAGCAAGTCCAATAGAAGGTCATGAAGATGATTACAGGACTGGAATACCTGGCTGAGAAAGCTGGGACTATTTAGCCTAGAGAAGAGGAGGCTCAGGGGATCTTATCCATGTATATAAATACATGATAGAAGTGAATAAAGATGATAGATAGAGCCAGACTCCACAGTATCCAGAGAAAGGACAAGAAACAGCAGGCACAAATTGAAGTACAGTATATTCCATTTAACCGTTTTAAAAAGCTTTCTTACCGTAAGGGTGATTAAACACTGAAAAAGGCTGTATAAAGAGGCTGCGAACTCTTCGTCCTTGGAGTTACTCAAAACCTGATTGGACATGATCCTGAGCAACCTGCCCTAGCTGACCATAGTTTGGGCAGGGAGATTCTTTCCAGCCTCAACTACTTTGGGTTTCCGTGAATAATTCTCAGTATGTATGTAAGGATAACTATTTGCACTATGATATCCAATACTGGCCCAGCCATGACTGCAAGATGAACACTAGTGTGTATATGTTGGGGAGTGGGGAGGGGAAACGGGAAAAAAAATAAAAGTGTCTCTCTTCAGAAATTATACATCTAATAAATCAGTTCTCTGCTCTGATAGTCTCACAGGAGCACAAACAGGCAACAAATTGTCTTTCCTCAGCATCCTTTGGAGTATGAAGATATATAGTTTAGTCTCCAGTCTATTAACAATATGGATTCAATTCCAGCATTCCCTGGGCATTCAAGTAACTGGAAATTGCACTGCATATTCTAGACAGGGATCCTGCTGCATCAAAAAAGCAGCCCATTCTCACCATATATAGGAGGCATTAAATAGAGGTAGCTATAAGTACTCATTTTTATAATAGTAACAAAAACACGTACGCTTTTAATATGCATGGTCTTACTCATTTGATGTGCCATCATCAATTCTTTTAAGTAGGCAAACGGAAGAACGAAGAGTGGATGACAATGAAAGCTAAGCAGGCCAGAAGTCAAGCTTTGCAAATCAGTGGGGAAAAAGGAAAGGGGAATAGCAGTGAAAACAGAATTCAGACCGGCTGGGACAGGAGGAAACAGTCAGAAAAAGAAGAACAACTGAAAGATATCCAACTCACATGAATTATGCAGAAAGGCCAACTATACACACTACATAAGAATACAATATATAAGCCTGGATCTCCCAAAGTGCTTATGTTCTGGGCATCCAACATCAGCCTGCAGAACTGAGGAACCCCAAAATCCCACGACTAGAGAGGTAGAAAACAAAAACCCCAACAAACCAGGACAAAGGTTGAGCAAGAAGTAACCAGCTAAAGGCACTGAATGAGAACATGAGATAGGCAAGCTCAGCCTCATGAGAAACACAGGACTAAGCTGAGGATGGAAGGAAAAGGAATCAAAGGGGAGAATGCTCCAATACCTGAATGGCTCTCAGAAGTTAGCTCTGCCCAGCAAGGCAGTCATTAGGTGTCATTTTGACACTTTGCTCAAATCTAGAGACACTGCAAAAAAACATTAGCTTCAACCTACTGAAAATTAATTTAAAATGCAGCCCATGTTTTGGCATCTTGTATTGACACAGTATGCCCTGTCTGTTTTACTCTCACATGTACAGTAGCAGCACCAACCTTTCAACCAAAATAACAGATGGCACAGGAAAAGGAAGCCAAAAATGAAACATGGGACCTTACCCTGACTGGTTCATGGTGTCAAGAGATGGAGCAGTAAAAGTACGTCATTTATTGGGAAGGGGGGGGGAAGAAAAGAGAGATTTGTTTGTGTGAACCAGGAGACTTGATGATTTAATAGGAAGCTTGTGACTAATCTATTGTCCTTTGAGCCTTTTCTAGGCTATCACTAAATCTTCAGAGTCTCAGACTCCTAAAGATTCTCAAGACACCTCGGCTGCCATTCACCACCACCATCACTTCTTAAGCTTGATGTGCAACACCCTCCAGAAAGCTGTCAAGAATTACACCAATCTCTGCAATAGTGTTGTGAGCCCAGAACTGCCACTAACAAAATATTCCCAACTGCAAAGAAATGACAATCATGTGAGCAGAGTGAAAGCTCTGAGGCCTAGTTGTCTTCTGCATAGTTGTGTCTGGGGTTTGGCTGGAAGCACTTGCAAGAGAGTATGAATTAAGTGATACAAATGCTTTGAATTAAAATTTTATGCCTAGAAACTGAACAAATTGCCTGCATACTTCATTATTTGGCCTTTTATACCATATCTAACACCACCGCCCCCCCCCCCCAAAAAAAAAAAAAAAAAAAAAGAATCCCTTGTGCATTACATAGCCTCTCTCTTTTGGCTCCGGTAATAAGAGAAGGAAGATGTTTCAACTCAACAGCCCTGCATCAACCCACCATTTCTGTGCAGCATTACCTTGATGCTATACCTACTAGAACTGCAGGAAAAATTGCATTGATTTCACATGAGACAGCATAGTGACTCAGCACTCCAACCACAACATGCATATTTCCTAAAGGGCAATGTAGTATTCATAAGAATGAATTTAAATTTTTTTGAATATAAAGAGGTAGAAAGGATGAAGGCAGTGTTTCTCATTCTTCTCAGACTGGTGAGCCTGCTTTGTCAAGCAAGCCAAAACGTTAAGATAGCTTCACTATTAGAGTTAAGGCAAAGAGTAAAAATTATAGCCATGAAAACACTCCTACACATGCAAAATTTATCTGTATGTTTCAAGAAGCTGACAGAATATTTGGCCTTTAGAAGTAATGAAGCAAGAGCAAGATTTTCTTTGCACTAAGCTGAAATCAAATTTTCAGTGCTTTGAGAACCTCAAACGTCTTTTGAAAGCTACCACTTCCCCACTAATAACAGCAAACTGCCAACTGAGAGACAGCATGCTTTGATATAATGCCTCTGAGAACCAAGGGAACTGGGTTCAATTCTCAGTTTAGCCACGCATTGCAGCCTTGGCTCTAGGAAAGTCAGTTAGCATACCTACACTTCAATTCTTCATCCTGAAGAGATAGATATTATTTTACCTTGCTATGTGTGTCAAATAGCTGAACATCCACTGATGACTTTGGCATTTTAAGACCAACAGGAGTCACATGTGTCTGTGGATACAAGAGAGAAAAGCTTTGAGTATGTAGATATAATTTCTCTAGGATATTCACACTGGGATTCAATTTGCTCCTAGATTTTGCATTTATTAACTGCCAATATTCATGTCATTGAATTCTGCTGGCAGAAACGGTCAGAGAAAATTTCTTATGTAATTCATTGCGGAAGTACCCATAGGGATTCACAAATTGTATGGTCCTCTATTCAATAACTCTCTTTGCATTTCTGATCGAGAAGCCAAACAGAATTATTAAAGCAAATACATTTGAGTAGCAAATAAACAATGAGGTAACAGCAAAGATCTGCATGTATAGCCTACAAATACAGTGAGATGGATCCAAATCAAGTTAGTCATTAAGATGCATTTTCACTGTTTCCCACTCCTTCTGGGTGATGGTCACCACTAAGATAATCTGTTACGTCTCTGTTGTAACTACAGCTCACCTGCACCCCTATGTTAGCAGAGTGACTCATTAACGGAACAATACTGATAAATTGAAAGGAGATCAGGTATGAGCTACAGAAATGATTAAGAGACTAGCGGGACTGATTTATAGGGAAAGATTAAGACTCCAATACAAATAACTTCATTGACTGAAGATTAAGGGGGGAAGGCGGGAGGGGGGAGAGGTGAACACAATTAGAGTCTACAAATATCTGATGGGTATAAACATCAGGAAGGCAGAAGAATTGTTTAGGATCAGTAAAAGGTAGTGTAACAAGGAGTAAAGAGATTAAATTAACAGAGACCATTTAGCACGAGCACCACGGAGAAGCTTCCAGAGTGAGAACCGACTAACTGCTGGAAGGCTGTGGTAGGTGCAGCCCTTGGTAACTAACACAGCAACGAGGAGGCTGGGCTCAGAGCAGGCTCCATGCCATAGCTGGATATGCAGCACTTTCCTCAGTCTGTTTGGGTCTATACTAGATAAGCTTAAACAAAACGCTGGCAACTCACAGCCAGCGTTATAAGAATGCTACAGCAGCTTAATTTTTGCCCAGTCACTCCTACATTATTACCCTGCTAGCTACCTACAGAGAAGCAAGCCTCATATCATGTGAGATGTTTAGAAATAGATTGGACAAGCATTAGAAACTGTACTGCAGGGGACTGGCCCCAGGGGACAGATTAGATGACCTCATGCGATTTATTTTTTTTTTTTCTTCTCTCTAATTTATGTAGTCTGATGAACACTCAGCTTTTACTGCAGGTTCATCAAGGGTGCAATGATTGCATAATCATGATTTGATACAACAGTTTTCTTCCAAATTAGATGGCTAATATAGTCTTTGTCTCATTCCCACCTTCCTCCCCCATCTCTAATTAACTCCTCTGTGCAGTGGCTCAGGAATGCATGTAATCCCTCCTGGAAGGGTTTTTTCCTAATCCTCCATGACAGGACTCACAGTGTGCTGATATGGACTCCAAAGACAGATGACTCAGTGCAACTAGAGAAGCACGCAGCAGACTTGCTACAAAACCCTACTACATTCTACTCCATAGCAACTATGAGGACTATCTTTTTTTGTTGGGTTTGTTTTTTGGGTTTTTTGTGGGTATTTGTTGTTTGTTTTGGAGTTTGTTTGGGTTTGGTGTTTTGTTTTTGTTTGTTCTAAACACTAGCATCCAATTGACTTCTGAGTTCATTAAAGAAACAGGTCAGGAACTGCCCAGTTGCGTAGCATTAACAGCAGGCAGGTGGAGAACATTAAAGTTACTAACTACTTTATGTTTTAGGGGTCATAATCTGAACTGCCATCCTCTGTACGCTGAATGCCTGATCCTCATGAATTCTACTGGCTCCAGCCACAGCAATCAGGCTTTCAGAAAAGCTGTAGCAATAGTGTGAAACGGCTTAGAAGCTAACCTGAACTCCAGTCTGGTTGCTAACAGCTAAATTCACTCATAATTTTTTCCTGCAATGATTTTGAGAAAAAATAAATTAATTTGAGTTCAAAACAAACAGAAGTATTCATACTATAGAACCACAAAAGCCTGATAAAGAAAAAAAAAAATTAAAATCAGAGAGTGGAAGGAAACTATCTTCAGACTATAAGGAAGTATCACAGACAGGTGAGTCAAAAAATCTACATAAAAATAAAGTATTGAAAGTGGCCTTGAATAATTTTAGCTAAGTCTCTTGGAAAAATACCTAAATTGTTCAAAAAAAATACAGAATTCAGCATAAAGCAATATATATACACATATATAGAAATATTTGGTCAGATGTATAAAAGGACCAGACTTAAGGAGTTTTTAAAATGTTGTCCATCAGTAAATCTCACGGTCCATTTGTAATGATCTCTTCTTGTTCCACTGAAATATGCCTTCTTTCCCAATTTACAAGATGTGATGTAAAAGATGAAATGTAGCTAATCAGTTGAGAATAATCAATTCTAGGAAAATTACGTCAAGCAACTGTAGAAGATGATATATTGGGGAGCAAACCATTCTTCTGATATGTGCGTGTATATATATACCCACACACGCGTGCTCTACTTCTAAATACAAGTAAATACACTTTATATTTGTCTCATTGCTGGCATTTGCTTGCAACCACAAATCCATGTAAGTTCTATTGCACAATATTTTTCAAAAGTGATGTGCAATATAAAAGTGCTCCCTTTGGGACTCCCTTACTCTTTTGGGTTCACACTTTTCAGGACATCATCCATACACAGTGAAAAATCAGGTTTCTTCCTCTTGAGGCATCTTAAGGTAGGCATTGATCTATTATGTATACTATGCGTTTGGTCTTTATCAACACAGTATCTGGGCAATTAGCTTTTCCACCAGCAAATTGGTCACGTCTATAGGGCAAGGCAACATAGGTGCTCAATACAGCTTTCAACTTAGACTGGCTACTGCAGTTAGTATCGCCATGCCATTGCAGAGCATCACAAAACGTTTATTCTGAATTCCCTGTACAGCTTCTGGCAAATGGCTTCTGATGCATGAGCAAGCCCTGATATGCCCTTACCACACTGCGGTATATTCCATATAACTCTAGATGAAAGAAGTGCCACCCACACTGGCTGTTCAGATGTTTGGGTTTCTTTTAGCCTAAGCAATGTCCACTGCTGTCAAAACAAAAGCATCAGATCCTGATTTAAGAGTTGCTCTTCATTACTATTAACAAAAGAGCCTGTTTTAAAATGATATGATAAAATAGATGGAAGAGAGATATGAAGATGACTGTAAACAATGTAAAAGCCTAGAAATTCACATTTTAAATGTTAATTAAAAACAAACCACCCAGAAGCATTTTTTCATGAAAAACAAATCCAATTAAAAAAAAAGTTCTCAATTAACAGAGAGTAGGTGATTAACAAGATGGAGTCCCCTGAACCTCAAGTACTAAACAGAGTATCAAAGCACACTAGTAACAAATTAAGACTGTAGGTGAATAAAAAAAAAATCCAACCATACAGTAAAGTTTCAGGAATCCAAAAAACATAAATTATAAGCGAGAAAGAAAATCACATAACCTTCCTAAAAAAGTGATGTTTAAAAAACAAAAGTCAAAAATAAGAGAGTATATTTCCCTAGTTTATTCAAATGATTGACTGACCCATTAGAATCACTATTTCTAGATTCAACATTGTGCTGCACCTAGAATAATAGTGGGTTGGAGTTTGAGGGTTGTTTGGAGGTTGGTTTGGAAGTGAGGGGTTGTCATATTTTTTAAGGTATCTATTGGACAGTTGTCCATCTGTTCCCTACGAGCTACCTCAGAACTATCATGTCATTATTTAAATAAAAAGCATGCAAAATTTAATCTGAAGTTTTAAGTATTCAAATTATGTCACATTTAGCATTGCTGTCATCCTTATCTGCAACCTGTTAAAAACATCACTCTAAAGAGTTTTATTATAGCAAAGAGGAGCGTGTAGCAACATTCTTTCAAATTGGCAGGACTTTAAATGAATGATCTCAGGAAAGTCAGTTGACTTCCCTTTTTCCCAAGAAAGCAGCGGATGAAAAGTAAGATGGCTAAATATACACACCACACCAAATCAAATTTCCTGACATCAGAGCCAAACATGATGACTGATCTCATTCATCAAAGGATTTGGATTTCATTTGCAGTGACTCTCACTGTGTCTGAAAGATGATGGCAGCTTCCTAGGAGGTGCTCAAAGGCTTCAGCATAGAAGGCAGACAGACAGACAGAGATAAGACACTTCAGGATGTAGGAGGTAGCTGTGACTGTTTTCAGTTTGATATAAAAGAAGGATTATTTTAGTACAGAATTTCACAATTCAATATCTGCCCATTAGAAGATTTAACAAAGCAATTTTAATCCATTATACAGATACAGAAAAGAGAGTCATAACTATTAAAAAAATCTTGAACTGCTATAGATAAACATAATATATTAATATATATAATATATTAATATAGCTGCCAATGAAAACAACCATTTTCATCTACACTCTGCTGCCTTCTATGGCAAAAGAAAAATTTCTCTAGAAGGTGATGCTGAGCTGTGTCATCAGTGGTTCAATGGAGGGTCTTACTTCCAGCATCAAATTTGATTATGAGTCTCATTTATGAAAAGGATATGGATTTCATGAGCACAAAAATTAATATTTCTCACTTTTCCATCTGCCCAGTTATCCATACCTCCTACTCCATCTAAAGAAACAAAATCTGTAAGAGGAAAATGACATATAAGCATGTCAGGTTCAGAAGTTTTTGCACGAGAAATAGTGAAACCATTACAGATCTAATACAGACAATCATGAAGAATGTAGCAAAACAAATTAATTCCACTAAATCTCCCAAAATTACTTTTCTTAAAGATTACAGTTAAAGATGACAACAGCACTAAGTAGACACTTCCTACTTGGATAGTCAAAAATCCCCAGATTTAATAAGAGTTCATCACAAGAAGCCAGCAGAAAGATAAACAAACCATAAAGCATATACACACAGAAAAGGCATTCCAAGTAATAGAGGGAGAAAGGGAAAGGGAGGATGCGGTAGTTCAGTAAATAAAAATATGTCTGAACTATTAGGTTTTTTTGAACGTTTCCTTTCTTCTTCGTTCGTATTTAAGTGGTCCACATGGGTCGCTTACACAAGTAAGATTAGAATGTATTGCACAGAACTAAGGAATAGTAACTATACGCTATACAGCAAGTAAAATTCTTTAAAAAAAAAACAAACAACAAACCACCAAAACAAAACCAAAAACAAACAAAAAACAACACACCTAAAACTCCATCCCACCTGAAACAGCACTCTTACAGGATGAGAAGTCACAGAGAGAAATTACACTGTCAGACAATTTAAGACTGCAAGTTAAGATTATCCTAATCAATTTAATATCTAGGACTAAAGAGTGTAAAAGAAAGCACCCATTAAGTTCTTCTTCAAAAGGGCCGTGACAACATAAATATGATTTAAAAGCCAGATAAAGATATAATAGCCGTGTCACAGACAGGGAAAGAAATCCAGCGACTCCAGAGTTACTCTGGATTTGCAGTAGTGAAGCTTAGATTAGCATAAATCTACCTGAACAGAAAAATATTTATCTTCAGGAAACCATGGAGCACATGGAGCAGTCCTTAAAACCATAGCTGTATTTTTAAAGGTCTGTGCAGGATATGAGCAACATTGCTTTCTTTAACAATTTGCCCTATCGGTCTGCTCAGCAAAGTTACTGTAAAAACGCCATTGTGAGGTTCCACATTTCATGTCTTTCAATAACTTTAGATCAAATGTAACAAATTTACAACGACAAGAAAAAATATTTTCTCTCCCAGCCACCAGCTCTGAAAACTCACCCCAAACTGAGTTTGCTCTCCCTTCCCCCTCCCACAACTCCTCCTCGTTACTAGTGAAGGTCCCACAGAGCAAGCCAGGTCTCTCCAGTCGAACTCCAGTACATTCCCATTGTCCCCTCTGGGTTTACACAGGTGAAAATTATCCACAACAGGAACATGCTAAGCTATTCAATGGAGGCATATGAGGAACCCACTCTAGCTACCACCTCTCCCCCACCCCATTAGCTTGTATTCCAAACCACTTCAATATTTGTCAATGAGAAACAATTGCTTTACTTGCCAGCTGGAATAGCAAACCAGACTAACTTTCCAAAGTGGTTTCTGGTGTATTTTGATGACACTGAAATTAAGTGGAAAAGAATGTTTTAGTGAGTTTGCAGATGAGAGAACTTAGAAAGATATTTTTTGCTGCTAGCAAACTGTATATTCCTACATGAACCCCAACAAAGCAATATTTCTGCACCTATTTTAATTTATTTCTGTGGTACCTGAGCTGTCCCAAGATAAAATTTTCTTGAGCAGTACAATTTATAACACAAATACAGAGAACTTCTCCCAGGAAATCGGGGGGGGGGGAACCTCCCTTAATTCTAAATAAAAGGTTGTCCAGTGATGACGCTATTGAGGGCAGTACATTATGAATGTAGCTTGACTTATAACTTGTGTTATAAGAGACAGAGTTATGAATCAGAAGATGAGCTGCAGGATGTAAAACAAAACACCAAAAAACCCACAAAAACCCATCCCCACACAACCAAACATGGAAGTGATTGCTTAGTTTGACACAGTTCTACTGTATCTTAAAATATGTAGAGTTACCTGGGTTCCTGTAGAGGAAAGCTCTTAAAGGATTAAGAAGTAGTGTCAGAGACAACACTATTTGTTCAACGTTATTTTCTTTTTAACTTGTTTAGCCATTCAGGTTTAACATCTCAAAAAAACCCCTTGTTATTCCTGCAAAGTACTGTCAATATGATAAACCAGAACAGAAAGATGAGAGCATGGAAAACTAGTATGAAAGTACACAGCTTATATAACACAGGCTTTATCAGTAGTGAGAAATAATTTTCATGAATCAAAAGTTACTTTAAAACTTTCCTTCTAGCCCTGTGACTTTATAATCCTCCTCAGTGTGGCAATTTATTTATAGAAAGAGACAGAGGGCCTTGTCTCATAGCTCTGTCCAATTAGATCCATCTTCTAGCTTCTCAGTAGTGTGATATTACAGCTAACACTGATGAGGGAATGAAATACTTTCCAATGTAAGAACGAACTTCAGTCAAATAAGTCTTTACTTGTGTGATATAAACATGAACAGTTGAGCAATGAAGCATACAGTATAATTTATGCCAATGTGAATGACACAGCATCAGAGATAGTTAGAAATATCAATGAAAAACTTTAAATAAGAAAGAAAAAGGTGGCTTTCTACACTATGAGTGTAAATATTTCTCACCAGCCAAACATTGCTGTTTCTCATCCAAAATATTTGAAAATTAGATACAGCAATCAAACACTAAGCACAGATTCCCAGGACTAATTATCCCAGACAACCTGACATCCAACCAGACTATGAATTTCACTGCAGCAGGGGCTGATACGGAATTTAACAATAAAACTAGGTGGTCTTTCACAGACACTAATCTAGGTCCTACAAAAGTATCCAAGGTAGTATTTAAGATGTGCAGACAGTTGTGTGTCATTACACTAGATAGTTTAGTAAGATGTTCATTAATAATGGGTCATCATTCATTTCATTAAGGCAAGAAGCCAATATTGCTCAATGTTCCTGGGAGGCTGATGTTTTTCTTTCATTAAACAATGCATGCTGATGCAAAGCTGTAAAATAGATGGTGATTGACCAAACACTACAGGACAAGGTAATGCAAACAAACTTTGGTATTCTTGCCAAGCATAAATATTTTTATTCTTGGGGTTGACTTTGTAGAGAATGCTGGTCCTATAATAAATTCAACTTCAGGACGTTACTGTTTGAATGAAACCCAAATCTACTGTTTGCATTGGAAGATTTTAATGAGACCAGTCATCTAAATGGATAGGATTCAGAACTGAGACCCAGAAAAAACATTACTTTTGGTTAAAAGCCATGTCGTCATTGGGAGTTCCAACCAAATCAACCAAAAACTAGTTGAAAGAAAGATGCCTTACACTATCCAGTGAACTGAAAAGTATCAAAATAATCAGTTACACCATAATGACTGGAACATGGACAGTGGTTTCTGTGATCTAGAGCAACATCCATCAGCTCACATGTAGGCAAGTAAAAAGTTCTGGTGTCACTAGCATTATTTTTGCAACAGCTATTAAAAAAAAAAAACAACCTCTCATAGGGAACCAAATACTCACCTACTGAATGGTCTATTTGATTTCAGTGGAAACGGGGCCCGAGTAAAGGCTGTAGGAAGAAACACATAATGTTACAGTGAAGAGAATGAGCAGAGAAAACAAAGGAAAATTTCAAAGAACATTGGCAGAGGGTTTCCAAAGTATAAGAGGGAATTAGAAGTTGGATGTGCAAGTCCCCTTTACTGACTTTGAAATGTTATCCCATAAGCAAACAATGACCCAGATAGGACAATGACATGACACACATTAATACTAGAGAAACTTAGGAGCTCACGATGCACGCAAGGTGGAAAAGTAACTTTGATTTGACCACTTTCGTCAAAGGGTAGCTAAACTGTGATGAAGAAGTCAAGATCTTTTTCATGTGACAAAGAATGGATGTTTTCCAAGGTGCCAAATTCCTGAGTAATTTCGTTCATCAGAAAATATTTTTAGAAACCACTAGCAGAACCTGGTACTATTTTTATATTACTTCCCTCCTCACGCACCTTTTACATATACTTGGAGTTTTAAACTTTAACATTGCTCTCCTGGGACCCTTAAAAAACTGGCAAGAATTTCTCAAACATTAAAAAAAAAAAGTGAGTGGGGAAATAGGCAGTGCAAAGGATTCCTTACCTGTTTTGTTCATCTGGTCTTTTAAGTTCTCAATATCACTTAACTGATTGTTTCTGAGCTGAGTAAAGTAGGACCCACTTTCAAACAAATGGAAGGAATCTGCATATTAACTGTTGGAGCCAGACAAACTGTTCACTAAGTAATCCTCACAGTTGCATCAATTTTTAACAGTAACTGTCCTTTATTAACACATTCTGGTCTGTTTATGGTTTACAAAGTAATCTGAACTTTGAAGCACCTGAAATTAAAGTTCCTCATAATATTTCAGAACTTAGTTAATTCACTACATAAAGAAATTGATGCATTATGGTTTTTAATCAAGAGCAAAAGAATCTTAAGTTCCCACTAGTAGGGCCTTTTGTACAGTAGCAGGAGCATAAAGAAGCCCTTAAAAACTTGTGTACAGGGAACAATGTACAAAGGAGACTTCAACCCATGGACAAGCTCACCTGAAGACACTAGCTGGCAGACTTCAGTCTTGTGCTGTAATTCTGTGACTTGTTTCTTGTCTTTCAAGCAGGGCAACCTCTGCTTCCTCCACTGTTGTGGTTTGAATGTTGCCTAAACAACTCTGTAAAATGTGAAACAATTCTGTTCTCATTAATTATAGCCTGAAGAGGATTATACTTAATCTGTCCTAGTGAAAAATACAGAAGTAACCAGAGAATATTTAAGTCAGAAATTTGATGCTGGGTACAAAACAATTCTCTTCTAAATAAGTATTTCAAATCAAATTCAATACATTACTGATGAAGATTCATCATCATCGTCTAGTGGCTTTTCAGTGCTTTTCTTGGAATGCATTCATAGTCTTGAACACAAAATTCAGCAATTCGCAATTAGAACCAGTTAAGAGATTTCAACTAGAGGGGAAAAAAAGATTTTCAGATGGCAAATACAATTTTGTCAACAACACAACCTTCTGAAATATTGATTTTGATGACAGAATATTTAAATGGAATATTTAACGTCTTGGTTTTGGCTGTCAGACTATTTCATTCTGACTTTTAATCTTTTATTGCATTTTATTAAAATATTGGCATATATAATTTTAAGTGATGTTGGAATGTTCCAAGATAAAAGCATTCTGACATCTCTAAAATGAAGTGTTTCTGACTTTTCATGCCATGTTTAATTTTATACCCAATGAGGGAAGAAAAAAAAAAAGTTTTTCAAAACATCACAGCTACCTTCAGGGACAGCAAATTTATTTCTCAGCCAAATACATCCACAAATAATAATTTGACTGCATTAGCTTGCTAGCTGCTGATGCACAGGCATCCACAGAAGATGCACAGGCGTCCGCTACCTCTGTGCCCTAGTGACAAAATCCAGAGTCAGGGACCTGGAAATGAAATTACATTCTACTTCTCCCCAGTGATGGTCTGAAGTATTATGAAGTATTTGGGTTATTTTGAATCTGTTCTGTGACTAGAGAGGATTTTGGTCTTGAGCACCTTTCTCCAACAGCAAAATTTGTTTTAAGAGCATAATCGAAGAAATGGCCTTGCAGGCAGAACATGTTGTGAGCTAACACTTTCAAAGCATCACATTACAGTTTTGTCAGCTGAGGAAATTAAAGACCTTCTCTATGCTTTTGCTGAAACCAGTGCCCAGTGCACGTCTTCCAGCCTTCAGTGAAGGCAGCCTCTGATGTGATAACACAACTGTTCCATTAGGACTCACAAATGCATTTCAAGAATATGCTTCAATGAGGTGTGGAGGTACATGTGATTGCTACTATTTGTCAAGCGACTGAAATTAGGGAGCACCCAAAAAAAAAAAGCCACACAAAAGAACCCAGAACTACTCAAACTCACTGTTATTTCATAGCCTTATGAAGCCAAGACTTCTCAGAAAGGAAATACTCAGACAACACACCCTTGTGAGCAGGCTGACAAATTACTGTTTCAGATGACTAAACTCCTCAATATTACTGGCACGTTCATTTTCAAAGTCAAGAGAAAATGAGCTTTTTCCAAAACTGTTATTGAAAGGCTCCTGCCTGTAAATGTGTATTCAGACATTGTTGCAGACTATTCTCACAGAAGGGAAACAACATTGTCCAGTTGCCAGCTAAAGTGTGTTTTATTAAAATAGAAATTCAATTTCAATGCTGTCAGCCACGGTATATTGATGGCATTGATGATACTTCCCTTGATCCACAAATCTGTGAATCACCTTCCTGGGGACACAGTAGCATAGGCTGTGCGAGACAGTAGGAGTGTCACTGTCTACTGAAGGAACCCCCTTAGATTCATGATCAGTCAGATAACCGACCAAGCTGTCTCAGGATAAACAAATAGTTTCTCCAAAGTCCCACACCATAGATCTTTGTGCAGTGCTGCCCTTGATTAACACGCACCTTCATTTAGCAGCCACAGCTTTGCAAGGAAGCTTTTAACAGCTGTTGACCTAATAAAATGGCCACCTTTTCGGCATGCGGCTCCTTACAAAGCAAGAGGAGGATACAAAGGGCAAAAGTCAACTACAGTAACAAGTGGAAGAGAAGCAACTGAAAAATTACAAGCAACTGAAACAACTATCTTAACCAAAAGTACATTATTTTCTATTTGCAACTTCCTTGTGTTAAACTCTGCTTCTCCTGAAGTTCAGGTGTCTTTACTGATGAACCACATTATTTTCCTTTTGGGCCAAATTCTGTCAAGCACAGAGGAAATATCTTCCCCAACCCACTTTGCACCATGCTGCCACTCAGACTCTTAGACAATAAGCACACTAGGCATCAATGATATTACCTTAAGCCAACAACTCTGAAGTACAATCAACAGCTTACTTTTTAAAAAATATTATTTGAATAATTAATAAATCAAACCTGTTGCCATGGACTAGCAGGTGGTTTGAAGGCAAGTGCAAGTTTCTTTAAGACCCCATAAAGAGTTAGAGGAAACTACTCCACTTGGTGGCAGCAGTGAAGTTTTTTTTCACCTGTGATTTTGAAATTCATTCCAAGATTGGAAAAAACTTCCAAGAAAAAAAAAAGGGTCAAACCAGCTTCCTTTTTCAGTGAAGTTGGCATAAACATAAAAAATTGTGCTAAACAGTAGTCTCTCTGAGAGGGAGCTGACTTTTTATCCAGCGTATCCACTGCATTGCTCTGTCAAACTCTTACAAGGAGAGGAACGTGGAAAAAAAGATCACCTTATGGTAGCATTCAGTGGGTTAGTGTTCTGGCAAGAGATGGGAAACTGTATCATCATATGGCCCTTGATGCAAGCTCCTAGATGAACAGTGTTACAGGCAAAATCCTTATCCCTAGAGCAAATCCTGGGTATAAAAACTATGCCCAGGTATTCCCTGTCAGCAGGAAAAGTATGCTGCCAAACTCTGGCATGTTAACAAAACTGCTCCATGATAGCTACAGCAGTTCTCCATAGCACTTGATGTTCCCTCCAAGATATGCATCACTTAAAAATAATTTACACAGCTGCAGACCAGTACAGCACCTTGATTCTTCTCCTCACTAAAAAAAAAAAAAAAATTCTATGCACACAACCTAGGCACAAGTAATCTGTCTTTCTCATTGTGGTTCCTCCTATGCTTTACCAAAGATTTCTTTGAAATTAAGTTTTTATGCTGAAAACTACATACAGAAACTAAACACTCTCCCCACTTCTTTTAAGTGTATCTCTTGTATGTGGGGTGGCTCTAGGAATTTGCTGCCCTAAGCAAACTAGGAAATGAGTAGCATTCCCAACTCAGATGCTTAGGCATTACAGAGTCACAGAACATTTCTCTGCTCTAGGCAGCCACCTGCTCCGAATGCATGCCAGTGCCCCTTGGATGAGAAAAATATGTGGCCCTTGCAAGAACCTCTGGTGACTTACACCAGAGAGCTATTACCTGTGGTCTCCCAGTCATGAGACAGGATGAGGACAGGGCAACAGCTTACTAGAGCAGGGGATTATTGATATTTGGCTATTAGACAAGAAATCCCCCCAAAACTGATCTCCAGCCTTAAATGACTTGAAGTAATCAAATTGCATAAGTGAGGCTTTCCTAGACAGACTTGAAGCATGAAAAAAAGGAGCGAGACAGCTGGAGGAAAGGTGCGTAAAATCCAGTCAGAATTAGCCTGGGCAATTGCATACTCTTACAATTGTGGCCCTTGCACTTTATCTTCGCTTGGGCACCCTTCCACCTGCTTTTTGTCCAACTTGCTCCATGCATTTTAACTTCAGTTAGGTCATCTTGAGTCTCCGAAACACTTTATTAACAAATAACACAAGTCAGCTACCTTGAACAACATACTTACAACTGAAACAGAGCTCTTTGCTGCTGAAAATATAAGCACCTACAGTTTGAGCTGAAGACCAAGGCTTTCTGACCTGGTGGCTGCTGGCACCTTTGTGGACAAACACAGAGGGCAGCCATAACATCTAAACACCAGAAGGTGGGTGCAAATGAACACAGTGAGGTGTTACATACACATGCAAGTGGTAAAACCATTGGTGAAAGCACAATGGTTTTCTATGCATCTGTGAAGACCTCTGGACCTACAGGATCTTCATCATGTCCTGCAATTGCTGTGACAGCTGCTGCACAATTAATAATAGGCTTCACAAGTGGAATTTTTCCCTAGTTTGTAACACAAGAATATTCCTATTCACAATTATATCCCTGCCTTTAGTTTGCCTACAGAAGGCTTTTGTTTGAGTTTGTTTGGGGTTTTTTGTTGTTTAGAATGTATAAGTCTCCTAAAAACTTCAGTTGTATTGATTACTTTTCAAGTCAGGGGTGGGGAAGAAGAGACCTTTCAAAATTTTAGTAAGTAGTTTAAAGATCATTTTCCCTTTTCCCTTCATACTGGTTTGTTTGAAAAAGCAAAATCCATTTGTTATGCCCCAATTTATCATCAAAATGAGCCTGACATTAATTGCATTCTGTTATTACAAACGGAGGTCATATGTACTTCTTTTAATTGCATTAGCAGCTCTTATTTTTATAGATATTCCATGTGGGCTAAATAACATTAAGAAAGCTAAGGTCAAAGCCCAGTCATTTCAAAGGAATAAAGGGAAAGATTTACAAGACATCTGGTGAGAACAGTTTATAAGGGGAAGCAAGGCTTTTCTTCTGAGATTACACAAATTGAAACCTAAATTGGGGAAGAAATCCCAAAGGGAGACACACTCCACTTGGTAAATCAATACTCAGAGATGCAACAGATTTGATCCTGAATTTTAAATGGGTGATAGTGTCTCACACTCCAGGAAGCTTCCTTACAAACACTAAGTTTTGATTTCCATAAAGCACCTTAGAGATCCACTCCCCCATCCCCCCCAAAGTTTTGCAACAAAGTAGTCAGATGTCCTGTTCAGGGGTTGCCACTTTTAGGTCACCCCAGCTGTTTGTCACCAACCCATACCTGCCCTGCACTCTCAGGTCTGCTGGCCTAATTCCTTATGAAATAGTTTGCTAAACCACTTTAAACAAAATTATTTGCCTGGGTTAAACGTTTTCTTCTAAGCCGACTGATTTTAACCACATTAAATTACATGAGGAGTTATGCCAGTTCACCAGAGGGAGGAATCCCCATGGCAAGTAGCCAGGGACAAGGATAGCCATAGGACAGTAACCTGTTAACCTAGTATAGCTAGAGCCATAAGAGGGCTGATTAAAGCCTGATCTTGCTGTACCAAAATCTATTTCTACTACCATAAAGCAAATAGACATTGCTTTTTTTAAAAAAATAATTCTTAGCATCGTTAAAATTTTTTTCTTGCTTTTAGTACTTGTTGTATGCTACCCAGAGTTTTGCTCACACAAGCTATTGATTGCTTGCCTGCCCCCATCGCGCAGGCATTAGCCTTGAAATAAGGCAAGCACTTAGCACATCATCTAAGCTCAGATCCAGAGTGAAGTCAGTGAGACCTAACATATGGTTTCACCTTACAAAGAGGTCTTGGGCTGTTTTGTTTCTGTAAAGGCAGAGCAGCCCACTTACTCAGCTCACAGCACTTACTGCTCAAGCAGCTAGGCTAGTTGAGGAGTGGCTTCACATAATTTTTTTGTAGCAGCAGCCCTGGCTTAAGCAACTTGCCCTCACATCTGCGTCACACTTGCCTTGCGTTAGCAAGGCTGCTCAGTCCGTTCAGCAGCCTGGACTAGGGCACTGATCGAGCTGAACCTGTCCTGGGGTCACAGAGTGGGCGTTTCTCAGCTGGATCTATTCACCCACCTCAAGTGGCCCCACTGCTGAACCTGAAACTATTGGTGAGGCAGGACTGCACCACAAGTGCAGCAGAATAAGTGACATGGGGCTGAAAATACAACAAACCAGCATTGCCACTAAACTTTGTATTGTGTAAACACAACCTGGACACACACAGAGACCTTTTATGACATACTTTTGTGAGTCACTGTGTCTGCCCTTATGTTTTCTTGGGCAACACACACAGTTGGATAGAGCTTACCCTACAAGAGCAAAAACACCTTAGTAAAAAGCATTTCTCCTGAGCATTCCTCAGGCTATCTGTACCTCAGAAGTTTATGTAATCCTACCCCCACCTTGGGCTGCAAGATCACAGTGAAAGAGACACATGTTGTTAGATCCTCTCCTTTGCCCCTATCATGCAAGAAACAGAATCCTTCTCTACCACCACACAAATATCAAAAGGTAGTAATAGATTTGGTATTTTAGACAGTTCTGCCAGAGATCCAAGCTCTCAACACTGACTGAAACAGTCATCAAGTGGTCATAAGTTTCAGTGACTGTTAAATCCAAGTTCAATTTAAATTTGCACACTAACCTGGAAATGGTTTCGTCTATCCAGCTACTATTTGCTTTCTTTGCTACCCAGTGTTTCATACTGATCACCAAATCCCCCTCCCTGTGGGAGGCAGTATGGCCGGTGGGGGCCCTAGTAACCAATCCAGAGACAGCCACCAGCACTCTTCTTCTCACCTCTGTGAGTTCCGCCCCACAATCTCTAGTACTGCCTGTAAATGCATTAGCAATGCCCTCTTCTACAGGTTACATGGCAGGACAGACGCTAGGTCTCAGAATGATACACGGCTTGATTTTGGCAATCCTAGGATTCAGGGAGATTGAGCTAGGGATGAGGGCAGCACATAGCAAACTATACAGCCCAGAAAAAAGCCTAGTCTATAAACAGGAAGGTCCAAACTTTACACTAATGCTCATTAAAATGCAAGGAAAAATAACCATCTGAACCACAGAAGTCTATGTACAATCAATCAAAAGCCTCCACAATAAGGTACAATTCCCTTAAATTGTTGAAATACTGTCTTCAGCTATGTACAATGCTTGGGTGGAATTTAGAGTTTTTGAAGACGCATTCCATTACTTTGCCTTATGTGAGAGATATAACAAAGGCTCTCTCTGATTGGACTTTTGGCCCTTAGCAAACTTAGGGTCCTCCTACAGTTTAATCACAGTTCTCTGTTAAAAGAGGTCATAGCATATTCATCGTATTCTCATGAGTGACACTATAGAGATGGGAAAAGAAAAACAAGAACAAACCAAAACTGAAGCCAATCCTGGATTGCATGTCACAGGAGAAAAAAAAGCAAAGGTGTTCTGACCTGCTAGCTTTTTCCTTTTGTCTTCATACTCCTATTTGCTTTTAAAGTGTAATCAGTTGGTCCCTCTTCTCTCTCTCATCTAACAACTCCTTTTTAGTTCTAGAGGAGAGTCCCGCTGGGAATCCTGCTGAGAGTTCTCTTCTTTGGGCAAGGCTAAAGCCGCTAATACTAGTCCTTCTCAATCACTGCAAGATCTGGCTTCAACAGAGTCCATAGGTCAAGCCTGCATCATCTGCTTTAATTACCATACATTTTGATCAGTCTCCTTCTATTACTCTGCCTTGTAACAGTATTTCCCTTACTGTGGAATCTGAGACCGTTTCTCGTGGATCTTCAGCAACTGCAATTAGACAGTCTGGCACAGCATCCTGCCCTGTTTAGACTATGTTGTTCCACTGGCTTCATATCCATACAGATGTTAATGATACAGTGGAAAACCCCTTTTTCCTCATTTCAGTGACCTATTCAACTATTATGAATGTAATGTGTTGCCTGGATCCTTTCCTTGTAGCGCTCATTTCAACCCTGTCCCCAAATTTATATATATATATAGAGAGAGAGAGAGAGAGAGACTATGATCTAATATTTTGCATGGCTTCGAGTTAGCGCTGAAACCATACATGGCCAGCTGAAATACCTGTAGCCTGTAGGTTTGCCTCAGGCTAAACTATCTCCTGTACTTGTAGTCAAAGCAAGCACCTTCTCATTTATTAAAGATGCGTTGCATTCACAAATCTCCAGCAGCTGCTGTGGCTAACTACATGAAAGATGAACTACAATCAACTAGTTTGGATGAGGTTCACATCAGACTTTTAGCTCCCATCTTAAAACACAGGTTAGAGAAACCAGAGTTTAGATTTTTTTGATCTGACCATCTGGAATCATTTAGAAATATCAGCCAGGAAAAAAAGCAGGGATTCTAAAATGATACAAACGTAGCCCAAAATTCACAGATCTTTGGGACAGAGATCTCAGTCCAATCCT
This sequence comes from Burhinus oedicnemus, assembly GCA_008921705.1. Taxonomy (NCBI): domain Eukaryota; kingdom Metazoa; phylum Chordata; class Aves; order Charadriiformes; family Burhinidae; genus Burhinus; species Burhinus oedicnemus. The sequence continues at coordinate 40,806 of VFFE01008282.1, read as the reverse complement.
GTATCTAAAACCAGAAGATAATCAGAACGAATACAGTAAGGTCACGATAAAAGCTTAGCCTTTAGGCTAGTATCTTTAGTTTAGCCATTTGAATTTAAACATTACTGTGGATATGGGCAAGGTGCTTTCCACAACTACAGGGATTATCATATTCAGCATGTGAGAAGACGTGTTTTATTTTGGTTACCCAATTATTACTGTTCAGCACATCAATATTTCTCAACAGAACTATTAAAATATAGAAACAGTACACCAGATTTGTAAGCAAATGGCTGGAACTTTTTGTAAATCTCATTCAGGAGAGGACACCACTAACAACGCAGCTTTACCACAGTGTCATCCTATGGATTTCAAGAAAGCTACTCACAAGCTGAAAGTCAGACAGACACAGGCCCAAACCTGAAAATGTCCCACAGCCCTCTTTCTGGTGGAGTGTGCTGGAAACCAACACTGACTGAAGACTTAGCTAGTTTTTCCCCACTTGGTCCCTTTCAAATTTAATGGCTTCCAGCTTACACAGAGCCAGTATTCTAATAGTCCCTCTGCTATGACTGGGAGGTAGAAATTATTTAATTTCCTCCTTAGAATTTATTCCTAATGTCCCCATTCCTGTTACAGTGCTTCTCATGCTAAGTCTTTATGCACAGGTATAGTTTTTCCTTCCTTGCCATGAAACTACTCTCTCTAGGACTGTATGTTCTGACAATAAAGCCCTAAATTGTTTTTAGAACCTTCTCCAAATCCCCATGAACTTTATAAAGTGCAAAGGCAGAAGCCAATCAGTCCTAAATTGTGCGGGTTTGCAGAGACAGTCACATTAACAGTCTGCACTGTCTCAGGCATTGGGAATGGCCTCAGGATGCTCCCAGAGCAGAGCATTTATACCTACATGCCTTCTTGTAACAAGGCCTTGGTTTTGTGTAAGAAACTGTTCTTAAAAAGAAAAAAAAAAAAAAAAAACAAACAAAAGAAGCGTCCACAAAACAACAAAAAAACCACACACATACACAAAAACATACCTCACCAAACCTCCATTGGTAGAACTTCTACAGCCTTCCTAGGCAATCCATTTCAGCATTCAGCTATTCTCAGCTGGAAAGTTCTCTTGGTGTCTCAGCTGATTTTTAAGAGAACACCATTCTTTTGAACAGAAAGCCTGGTAACATGATGCTGGAAAAAACCCTCAAACTTAAGATTTCAGCTCAACATTTCCAAAATAAGTAGTTTTCTGAAAATGCTGAAGTACACGTTTTATAGAACAGACAGCCAGAGATCCTATGGCAACAAGACCTGCTTGCAGGAGCCAAGGATCTGGTCCTTAGCTCTAGAAAAAAAAAAATTAAATTCTTGGTGTTAATTCAAGTGTAGTTTGTCATGAATAAGATACAGAGAGACCAACGATACCCCAGCAAGAAAAACAAAAGGCGAAGATAAAGCTTGAGGGAAAATTATCTGATTAACTTCAAAGCAGAAAATATTTATCTTCTGATAGTTCTGCAATAGTAATTTTTCCCCTATTGTCCACAATGACTAATATACTAAAGATACCATACTTTATCTGATGGATACAGACTTAGTACAGTGAGAGCTACTCATTGCAGTATTATTGAAGAGGTGCATGCTGATAAGCCTTGAGATGGTCTTGTTCTGAAGCTCAGGCAAATCAGAAATCAGCTTGCTCATGGAAAAACAGCTCTTAAATAATTGTGTACATAAATCTTATGCATAAACTAGTTCGTGATAAGCTGAAATTTTACCAATACACTTACTGACACAATCTGGTTTCATATCATGCAAGTCAGAGCCAGAATTAGAACAATGATTTCGATATGTCAAGAAGCTACAGTTGCATTATATAATTTTCTTCAGCTATATCTGTACTTAAAATTTTTGATCTCAAGGACAGTATTCAGAAGTGGTTTTTTTGCAGTTCTGTATATTCTTCAGTCTATGTAGTTTTCCTTCAAAAAGCCCAGTTTCATGGCCAAGATCCTAGGCTAGAACCTGGATTCACTTCTCAGCTCTGCAGTAGAATTCCCGAGGGGCCTTTGTCAGCCATTTAATCTTTTTTAAGCTGGGTTCTCAATTAATTCCATATCTGTCAACTCAATTTCTTTGTCTCTGAAGACTGGCTGTACTCATCACATTTTGCTTTTGCTTGCCTCACCAGATGGCAAACTTTTTGAGCAAGGACTGATAACAGTCACAACAGTCAGTACAGCACCTGGCATGCTGAGGTCCTGGGTAGGCAGCTAAAATAAACAAAACACCTCCCCCTCAACCTCCTTCTCCCCACAACCAAAAAAACCCAAAATGCTACTTGATTAGGTATTATGATTTTTTTTTTCAGCCCCGCTTTTCTCCTCTAATATCTTCCAGGATTCTTTTATGTGAAAGGCATCAATAAATCCTACAGCAAATCAGAGTACAAGTACATCAAGTACCAAACTCCAGTCCACCTCTCTGGGGGATCTGAGCGCCAAGTTGCGTGGATTCAGTGGAGAAAACTCCACACAGCAGAACAGAATCAACATCCACATTCTAGAAGAATCAAAACACAGAAATAGCTTTTGCACTGAAGCAAGGTCAGGACCATCAATTTTGAAGGATTTTAAAAGATGACCCAACAGGATCTTCTGCACAAAAGCAGAACACATTTCCTAACCCCAATATAGCAGATGTGACAACCCAAAAGGTGATCAAGGCATGCCAGAGGTAGAAGACCTTCTGCTTAGTTGTACCCTTCCCTAGCTACTGGCCACCACGGCAGAACTGTACATTACACTTCAGTCAGCAAAAGTTACTCGATTCAGTACAATAAGAGTTTAACAGCCTGGGATGCATAAGAGGTAAGATGAAATGACCTAAGCATCCCTTCTAGCCTTATTTCCCAGCTTTGTTCACAGAAGAAATAGGCTAACGTTATTTAGCCCAATTTCAGCCTCTGGCTACTGAAAGACACAAGATTTTCTATGGACACTGCTCCTCTCCACCACACAGCAGTAGAGTTACTGTAGCTCTGGCTTGTTGCAGACTGTCCCTGGTAAAGCAGCTTGATTTGAAGGCTCAGGCATACCTGAGATATCCCACTAAGTACCTATTGAACCAACAGGTTTTAAAGATGAACACACATCTTCTCTACTCAAATCTTGCTAAGAGGATCTATACTTTTCACCTCCAATAGTCCTTGGACCCACGTGACAATTCAGAAGAATGAGTCCTTGCCTTTCAGCACTACAATTGCATCAACTGATTACAAAAAAACTAAAAAAAAGTGAAGTATATGAAAGTGTGGCCTCTTTTTCTGAGTGAGACATTTGTGTTCTTTCATCAAATTAATAAAAATCCAGTCACCTGAATTTTGAATGCCACAACTGTAATTCCCAAATAACAGCTTTCAAACAAATTCTGCACTATATCCACAGTAGAAATCAAAGTCAACATCCACTTCCAGTGGATATTCCACAATTAAGCCATAAAATTCTTATTTAGCAAAAGTATGCCCTGCCAACGCACAAACACAAATAAAAATCTCTTTCCGAAGATCCCACCAAGACATGACATGAATCAGAGACAAAAGCCTTGGGCAGGCACGCAAATTCTAGGAACGAGCTAAAATATCAGTTAAATTTTACAATCTAATATTGCACAGATTTGTAAAAATATGTAACAAGTTACCACTTAATTTTGCCAAGATTATTTTCTGTGAAGTTCTGCTTTTTCGTTATGCAAGAGTCTCTGCAGTTATTTTTCTAATAATTTTTTTGCTTTTATCAGAAATTAATATGGCTCATCAGAGCAACTTTAGTGTGATGGTTCTGTGCTAAGATAATACCCCATGTATAATAATTTACATTAAATCTTTTTGCTAAATACATATTGTTCCCATCAGTGAACAAACAGCCTATCCAAATGTCCAGATAATTTGTTTTAACAACTCGTTACTGTTCTTGGGTAATGCAACAAAGCAGGCAATCACAGATGAGTGAGCAATATGCCAATAAAATTGAAAGAAATAAATTAGTATCATGGTAACACATGTGTCTTCACAATTAATAAATTCCACTCCATCAGTCTGTGATTTAATTATGCATAGGGCTACCATGAATCATTCATGTATTCTGTTAGCTAAATGGCTAGATACAAAGCTTATGATGAAAATATTTACATGAAAATATAAATGTTCATGAAGAGTGGGACACAAAATGATCCTAAATTAATCTTTAGTTCCTAGGCTTTTTGCCTTTTTTTTTTTTTTTTGGGGGGGGGCAGTGGGAGATGGCGGGTTTGTTTGTTTGGGTTTTGCTTTTTTTTTTTT
>VFFE01008282.1:0-36468 GCA_008921705.1 Burhinus oedicnemus | reverse complement strand
GGGGGGGGGGCAGTAGTAAAATTTAAGAGCATTTTATGCCTATGCCCTCCTTGTTCTATTTTTTCCTCTTTCTCTCCATCACCACTTCTATTTAACAAATTTTTTCAGGTTGTTTTAATAGTGTTGCAATTATCATTTATGATTACTCCCACCCACAGTGAAAAGTTGCAGTCAGAGTTTCTTGCTGGAGGAGATGTTGTACTTTGTATAGTGTAAAAAATTTGTAATGTATGCTGACATGCAATACAATTGTCTGGGGAGGGTATCAAAAATGATATCTGGACTCTTCTGGGTAAGGTACAGATGGACAGACCAGCTGATCTGGGCTTTCTGCTTCATCTGGACCCATGAAGCTTTGTGTGTTTTTTGAACACTGTATTCTGCAACCTATATACAGGAGGATCAGATTTTCATCCCCCATTTTAAAGGTGTTGACACGTTTAGCTTTAGTTATGCTGAGTAAAGAATGAGACAAAAACTTTTCAGATGAAGTATAATCTCAGCATGAGGAAAATGGCAACACCTGGGTTACAGGGAAACTGAAAAGCCAGTGAAGGTGTCAAAGAAAAAGTTCACACAAGGCAGAGCTCTTACCATGCACCTAAAAAAAATTTCTCCCTCATTACTGAAAAAGAATAAATGTAGTTTGTGCCCAGCAGCTACAGGAACTTAGGAAAATTGTCTTGAAAGGAAGATATAACAGACATATTCCACAGAAAATGGTTACCTACTGTGGGGAATAAAAGTTGCCTGCAGTGCCCTTATGCGCTGTACTAGATCATTGTGCAATTTCAGTCTTATCCAAATATTTAAATAAAATGTTTTAATACATAGATATTTCTAAACAGCTTTGGACAATTTCCCTTCTGTGCACTGAAGCACAGGAAATTTTTTTCTAGACCAGTTGAAAGACTCGGTAGATAAATCCTAAGGAAAATGTCTGTAGTTGTACCAGTTCAGAAGCACGGGATCTCTGGCTTCCTGGGATGCCTTGAAGCATAAGAGCAATGTGTCCGAGCTTATTACAGATGTGAAAATAGAGGAAGAGGCTTGACAGTTTTCTGGCTGGACCTAGGCTATGTGTATTATGCCAAGTCTGTTCTAGAAAATCACTTTAGTAAAAGGCTTCTTTATGTTTCTGAACTAGTTTGGTTTCATGAAATATTAAAGACCAGCCGTCAAAAGGCAACACATCAGTACGAACATTCCTCTCCCATACAGAAACATCCCACAGTTAAGTGACACGACATTAATGTCACATTCTTACCCTCTTCCTTTCTCCTGTGACTGCCTGCTGCCTGGGCCTTTGGAGAAGTCACAGCCTGGTTTTGAGGGTCTGTTGTTTCCTGGACCTTTGTGTAACACAGAAGAGAAGTGAACCTGAAGTAGACCAAGTTTTCCAGCAGATTAAATTGTTTCAACTGATGAGAGCTATGAAATCTGAGACACTCCAGTTGTCCTGAAACATGTTGGGGGACCAAGCAACACAGTGGCAAATGACATTTAACTTGCATGAATTTAAACTAATGTACACTGGCAAAACAATCTTAACTTCTCATGTATGCTGATGACTTGCAAATATGTAGGCCTCTCAGAGGAATAAAGGTGGAGGAGTCAACCTGAAAAAAAATCACAGTAAAGTTGCCTGCCATCTTCCCACCCAGAAGAGTTAAAGTAGACACAGTTGCACTCTCTTGGCTCCATTTAGCAAAGCTTAGAAGCTATCTACCAACAGATAGAAGACTTCTAAATCAAACTGTTGTCTGAAATACCTAGCTCAATCTTCCTGCTGGAAACATAGGGAAGAAACCAAGACAACTGAAAACAGATCTATGAAGATGAGTGGAATCAAGAAGAGGTGGTACAGGGACTAGGAACATTATTTTTGTCTGTTACAGAGCAGTCTGTGCTCTCTGCCACCACACGAGCACGTACAGGGGCTCAAACAATATCCCTTATTTCAGTGCATTTTTCATGCAATGATTGAAAACCAGTCACCTCCTTTACACAAGCTGTTTGCACAAGCACTGCTCCTTTTTAGCACCACAACCATTCCTGTTACTGTAGGTAGGGCTAAAAGTAAGGAGGAGATTATCCTCCTCTCATGCTTTTGCTGAAGTAGCAGGCAGCAAAACTTTTTTTTTTAGACTGTTGTTCAAGAAAATAGCACCACACGAAACCAGTGTTTCCCGAACCAGAGCACAAGAAAAAGGTTAGAAAAGGATAAAGACCATGTACTAGAGGTACACCACACCATGAAGCAGGGAGAGGGGAGGAAAAAAAAAAAGTTTCAAGCAGCAGAGCCTATGTAGAAGGGTCAAGAAATGAAAGATCATGTGGAGCACTGGTCAGGGAACAGAGGCATGTTTCCTACTCAGACACACTATCTACACAACAGGACCTCACTTTGCCTCTCTGTCTCCCACTTGCCATTTCTCTGTACATGTCTCCTCTCAGGTAACAACCCTTCCGTTATTGTGTGTTTACATAGCATCTCGTACAAGAGAGCCTAATCACCCACAAACTTTGTCCAGCAATTGCTGAAGGGAAGTATGCATCAAGCACCTCACTCAACCAAATATTTAACACTTCCACAACTGTTATATATCCATGACAGATGTTTGACGGAAATAGGAAGAAGGGACAACTTCCCTTCTTTGTAAGCAGCTACAGCCTGGGAAGTTTGAGTTACCCTCTACAAAGCTCTTCTATCTAAGCTGAATAACTTACAGCAGGAAAGGTTCACTAATGAAGTTAATGACAGATAATGCAACAATGATTACACTGACACGTTATTTTGAAGTAGAGCAAAATACAGGACTAGAAGCAGATTTCAGAGACGTAAATCAATTTGACATTACAGACTTCCAGTGTGTTAAGAAACTAATATCTATTAAAAATAATTCAAGTATGGTACACAGAGGATTTGTCATTTAAAAAAGACAGTTTCCACAAAGCAGCATAACCACGTTATCACACACACACACGCAGAAGCCAGCATCTTCCTCTCATGAGTAGAGGTCACCAGCACCCACTACATCTAGAAGCAGCTGTCAGTTTTATAATTAATCTGTGCTGACGGATCCATTAATTGGAGCAGATCACAGTGCTCAAGCAATGTGGGTCACAGTGCTTTAACAATACCAATACAAAGCAGTCAATGTTTCAAATGACCTCATGCCACAGCCATTTCTTTTGGAGAAAAAGGCTCTCCAAAGTGAAATTCTTGGACCTTTCTCCCTTTCCTTTCATTGCAGTCTCCTATCATAAGGAAAGATCAAGCTGAGGGCAGATGTTGGAAAAAGTCATTTGCTACGCTGGTAAATGTTAGAGGCAAATGCTGTACTGTCGGTTGCAATTTGATCTTACAAACCGTTTCATTGGAAATTTTATGTATAGCAGTAAGATTTCCCCACTGCACCAAAAATAAATCTGTCCATCCAATTACCAGCAAATTATCAACTGTTAACTTCATTAGTTAACAGTAATTTTTTTTCCTATTCCACAGGGGGAAAGGAAGCTAGAAAAATCCTACCCCCGTCTGACTTCAGTGCAGTTACAGGACAATTGTTTTCAATTCATGACACTTAATGTGCCCAGAGTGAGTTCCCTGGTCACTGTATTGGAGTGGCTTTGGAAGGAACACGAAGTTGTGGAAGCCTGCAACGGCAAAACAATCTCTGTAAGGAGTAACCCTATTTGAGTCATATATACATACAGCTTCTCTTCTGACTGCACTGATGCAGGTTCCTTACGTCACCCTGCAGAGACATTTCTGTATCAGACGTACCTGGCCTGAGAACATGGCTCCCCTACAATGCAAGGAGATGCTCCAACTTCCAACATACACTTGGACTGCTCTCAACAGCTCAAAACATGGAAAGGTTAGTTGAAGCAAGCTCGTAGGTTTAATTCCAAGTGTTTTACCTTCAAGGGCTTTATGAACAGCTAACCCCTATCTTTTCCTTGGAGAAGGCAGATATTACTAACTACAGACTGAGCAGAGAGACTGAAGCCAACACCTTCGCACAAATTTCCATTAATTCCAGGCACTCCAGTTTTGCATGCCTGTTAAGAGCTGATGTTTTGTCATACACAAAAAGCCTTTTGGTCCTACAAGACACAGAAGCACCAGCCTGCATATTCTTGATTGCCACCTACTGGCATTCCACGTGTTAGAGCAAGGCTTACAAATATGCATATAACAGAAACTAGACAGCTTCAGGAAACCTTTGCTTAAATGCCCAGGGTAAATAATTTTCTAGGTCCTAGCTTCTCTTGAGTGCTGTACAACAACAAAGAAAGAAAAAGAAAAAACAGCCTCACAAAGCCACTACTTGATAACTGATTTAAAAGGTTATAAAAATCAGAAACTTGGCTTTACAAAGGATGTAAAGATGCCCTTATGGGTTTTTTCCCTACCAATGACTACCTCATTAACAAAAAGTCCATATTCTTGCTCTACTGCATTAGAAATTCAAAACTACCAGGATTTAATCTGAATTTGAGCTCATTTAATGATCTGCAACACAAAGAGGTAGAAAAAACAGCACCTGAGATTTCCTGTAGCACTTTTCACAGGTAGATCAGAGTACTAGGACAAGTATCCTCCTGCACTGGGAATGCTCCTTGAGAAGGCTTTGTATACCAATATTCAATTTAGATCTTAAAGGAAACCAGAATCCTCAACCCCACTAACCAGACACAGAACTGAACACAAGAAATGGCAATAGTTTACCCCAGGCTACCCGACAAACCAGAGAGATGACCAGGACAGAATGCAGGTCTTCTCTAATGACTCAACCACAGGACACATCCCAAAACCAGAATCCAAGCTATCTTCCCAGCAGAATGGCTTCACCAGTGATGGAACCAGCCTTGTAGGACCTCTGGAAGTAATTGTCCTTTGTTAGGACACAACCTTGCAAAACTGTCACTACAATCAGCTTTAAGAAGTCAATAGGGGCTTTTCAGAGTCCAAACCTGACTGCTCACTGTCCTGCACATTACATCTGTTCAGACAACTGGTTCCTCCTTTTATTCCATTGCAGCTGTGCTGAATGCCAACAAAGCACAAAGCTGTTCAAAACATAAGGAACAAAGTAATATTCTCCAGGTTTTGCAGTCCATTAAAGCCATGCTTTCTGAAGAGGTCCTTTAGACAAGACTGGAGGGACAAATAAGCGTGTATTAAAACCATACTAGGTTCATAGTTTTGCTACAAAACCATGAGAAACAAAAAATACATTGAGATCAGCAGTCATTGAAAACAAAAATCAAAGTCGAGAGGGTGGGCATACACGATGAAAACTAATGATTTTTTTTTCTTTCTTTTAATGAATCAAGACAATGAAAGTTTCACACAGTAAGAAAGAAATCAGTGTCTATATTGAAACATTCATCAAAAACACTTCAACGTGGCCTACAAACTAAGGTCCCAATGAGTAGGTTCCTCCTAACATTACTCTACTGTTCAGCCCCAGTACTCAAATTCAAGTACTGCTACTTATGCACCTCAATACAAACTAAGGACTTAAATAGCAGCGTATGATATTCATAGCTCCATGCCCTTACAGAAGCCACCAGGATTTTCAAGTTTGAAACATGGCTCACATATTAATTCATTTCAAAATCAAGCGTGATCCTTCGTGGAGAGCAACATGCTTTGAGATTCACATAACCATAAGCGTCCAGTTGTCTCAGTAGCATTTTGAATTGCTATAGGTTTTAGTACATATGCCATTTTTTTCATGTCTAGCATACTTAAGGGTTTCTTCATTTTTTTTTTTTAAAAAATCAATTATTTTCTGGCAACAAGTAGTGATACCTGGCAGAATCCCTAGGAAGAACGAATCTTTATTTTTTTAATTTATTTTTAAATGAGCTGAGTAAATCAAGAATCAATACTTCCCAAAACATTTTTCACACTTTAAATCTACAAATTCCCTTCAGCAAAAGCCCTGACATACAAGACAATAGTTTCCTGAACATCAAGACCAAAAGCAGAAATACTACACTATTAGACACACCCACTTACAGGCTACCTCATTCAAACTCATAAACCAGCTTTTCATTCTGCCAAAGTAGGAAACTGAAAATATCCTCTCTGTATTTATTTTTCTCCAAACCTCTGCTTTCTACTTGAAAGATTAATTTTTTATTTGAGGGAGAACAACAAGAAAGAACAAAAGTTCCATGGCAGTACAGTACTTTTCTTATTTAAGTTGTGATCAAACTACACTTTGAATGACAGTAGCCTCCAACAGAAAGGTGCTTAAAAGCAATAGGCCACATTACAAAATTTTAGTAGCTACCATGGCTGTCTGCTGCTTACCGATGATATTCACATTGCCTTCCAGAAAGAACACAGATCAACACCTTTATCAAGTCACTGGGCTGAAAGCAAGCTTATCAGAGATAGGATTAAGACATGAACATTACATTCAGATCCAGACTTCCCAAAGGTAAGAGCAATTTCATCCTGCCTTTGCAATCTGTTCACTTCTCCTTCGGAAGAAAGAAAATAAATCATTACTTATTTTCTCCACTTTTATTATTTTTCTGCCAACTTCTCTGTAATCTCACAAGACTCCCTTCATTACGTAACTGTCCAAGACGTTCTTCTTTGTGTCTTTTCCCAGCAAATCAGATAAACTGATGGATCAAACTTCAAAGGTCAAATTTATCTTTCGTACTCAATATTAGCCAACTTATTTTCAAAAGACTGAAGGTTGCAGCATATGCTTACATGCATTCTATATCAAAAAAACTAACTATGGTTGATATCAGGAGGACAGGTTCCATTAAACGCTCTCCTAGTAGGATCGAGGAACAGACTTCAATGTTATACTGACCCCACACAACAGTTCTTTAAATACAATTAAATAACAACGCAGGGAGGTTAGCCTCTGTATTGAGCCATACACATTTAGGCTAAAATCAGGAGTTAGTCAAGCAAGAGAAAAATTCAACTTCTTATTCAACTGCTCTGGAGAGAGAAGCATGGAAGCCTCCTGTGAGCCACAGGAGACAGTATTTACATACAACTGTCTCAACTGCAGCAGAGGAAACCACGAAGCCAGACACAGTCAAGGATTCAAAGCTATGACTCGCTTTTACCTGATTAGCTTCCCAATAAAGAGTTTGAGATACAACAGAATATAACCACTTTAATTAGCTATTATGCAAGCAGCTGAATGACACTGCAGTGTACACTTAACAATAGATTCCCCACCTACATTCTTATGTCATATTCAGACAGAGGGTCTCCACTTTACAGAGACAGTCTTGATAATGGCAAAAGACAGAACCAAACAGAGCATAAGGAATGTACTCCCAGATGACAGTGGGGAAACCAGTAGTGAAGAAATTAAAAGGCGTCGATTTCTTTCAGCTGCTAAGGAATATATGTCACTCCAGACTGAAGGCATATAGCTTTCACCAAGATAAATATCATAAAGACAGACTTAGAAGTTAAAGGTGTTAGGATCGTATCATCTCGTGACCACACTGACTTTAGTGTGGTCATATCAGTGGTAGGTATGGCCCAGCTTAACACCTGGCTATTTCGGAATAAGGCTTCATGAAAACCAAGCAATGAGATACAGCTCGACTTGTGCAAGCCCTGGTTGTATTCCTCCAGTACTACTCGACTACTTTATGACTACTCATAGGAGCCTCCTCCTCTACAAATACTTCCCATTGTCTAGGCTACCATTCAGTTATTCCAGACACACAGATCCTATCTAGCATCTGATCAAAAAATCATAATGAAGATGCAGACAGCTGAAAAAGCATTGTACACAACTGCATTTTACTGGGTGTCCACAGTATCCATTGATCTAACACCAAGCATCCTGTTACCTGACCACAGCTCAGGCAAAGTCAAACCCTGTGCTGCCAGAGGGGCAAGAGATTTCACAAGGGGCCAAGGCTCCAGAAAGCTTTTCTGAGGTACCTGTATATACATATTTACACAAATACTCTCACACAGCCTAGCCTCCGAGCAGCTCTAAAAGTACCCAGACCTCAAGTGTGTTCATTAGCCAATTACAGGATGCTCTGTGAGCTGGGAAGTGGAGAGGACAAGTTTCTTGAGTCCTTCTGCTACACTATACATAGAGACCCTCAGGAAAAGCCAAGAAAACCTTCCCTGCCCGAAGTCCTTAAATGTATCAAGGCAAGACAAACAAAAGGTTAGGGGAAACCAGTAATACTATTCACATTCCTGAGTAAAAGAAACTGAGACACAAAAGAAAAGTTTACAGTCACACCAGAGTCCTCTGGCAGCCTGAACAGATGATGTCAGGTCTCAAGTCCTAGAGCAGCGCTTCTCTTCTGAGAGACAAAGTCAGGCAAGCAATGGAACCCTGCTAAGCTCCAGACTACACAGCTAATATCATAATCAGAATAACAAAATCTGAATTCAGAGACAAGCAGTCTCCTCCCTCTGCATTACTATTAAATGAAGCAGGAAGGACTTGTGTGCATACATGTATCTGTATATGCTGCACACCCAAGAGGGTTGTGGATTCCTTTCTACTGATTGCTTGTAGGTTTTGTATTGTTTTTTTAATATTCCCTCTACTCCAGAAAAAAAAGAGAGTCAAACTTCCAGAAAAGACACTCATGATGTCAGATGCTAGCCTGGAGAAGCAGAGGAGCCTCTGACAGGCCAGCTTCTTAATCTCAACGATTCCACATTGGCAACTGACAGTCCTTTCAATGAAGAAGCACTTGAGCACTTAATAACAGAGAATTAACGATCTGACAATAGGCAAGGTACTTGCTCAGGCATTAGTAAGGAAACAGAGTGACAACTTACATGAAAAGCTACTTGAATGCCATTTAAACTTGTCAAATTGCAGAAAACAGCTGCAAATTGATAAAGTCAAGGTTATTCATTATGTGAACTAATGTCTAATTTTCTTAAATTGCATCCATTTTACAAAAGTTAAAACAAGAGAGATTCTCTGCCTGAACTATTAATGTGTGGGAATGATCCTGGACAGGGCAAACTACCCAGCACCACCAAGAACTGCTGTAATGCATTCAAAGATCCTACACCTAGAAGACACCAAACCAATCACCCTCTCTGACCTCCTATGAAACACAAATCATACCATTCCCTAAATGAATTCCCTGCTTCAACTAGAGCACGCTGTCAAGGGAGGGTGAAGTTGCCAGCGAAGAAGAATCCATGACAATCCTCAGTAAAACACTCCAGTGGTTAATTACCCTCATTCTTTTCAAACACAGCTCTTTCTTCTAGCCTAAGTTTGTCCAGCTGCAACTTCCAGCTAGCAGCAGTCACAATACACTTGTCAGCTAGATGGAAGAACAATTCTCATCCTTATATAGGTACTTATAGTCTGGTCAAGCCACCTTTAAACCTCTGCTCAATAAGCTAAAACAGATTGTGCTCTCAGAGCATGTCACTAAAGGACATGTTTTTCAGACCTTTTAATCATTCTGACAGATTGCCTCTGATCCTCCTCCAATTTATCAGCATCCTTCTAGCTGTGTTGAAACGAGACCCCAGCATACTATCGCAAAAGCAATTGCACCAGTGACAAAGGCATTACCTCCTGACTCATTTAACAATCCCTCATTTTCACATCCAAAGACCTTACTAATCCTTGTGGTAACTTGGAAACTAGTTATTCAGCAGATGCCTCAATTCCCTCTCAGAATCCTACCCTTCCCTGAAGGGTCTCTCACTCTGCAAGTGTGACCTCTTTAGTTCCTAGATGCCAAATTTCACTTTTGGCCCTATTAGGAGGCTCCATATTTGCTCACCTACACGCTCCTGTATGGTACTACTGGCTTGGAAACCTGGTATCACAGAATACAATCTTCCTTGTTGACACAAGACGGGGGGGGAGTATATCTGCAGATTTTAATCACTGATGATCTGGGTTTTTCTTCTACATTCACCTATTTTAAAGAAAATATTAAACAACATAGAGCTAGGAACCTTACTAGAAACACACCTGCTCAACAATGATTCCTTGTTAACCATCACATTTAGAGACCTGTCACAGCTGGCCAGTTTGTAATGTCATTAGTGTGTGCCATGCTAATTCCGTATCACTTTTTTCCCCTCAAAATGTCCTCTGGTAGCAAGTGAACTACTTTAGAGATGTCTAGAGTATTTCCTTTAATCAACTAAATTTATCAAAAAGGCCGTATCAAGTTAGTTTGACAGGATCCATTTTCCACAAACCCATCTTGACTGACATTAATTATATTACTCTTTAACTCTTTGCTACTCAAACCCCTTTATCAGCCATTTCATTATTTTGTCCAGGAACATCATCTAGTTGACAGGGCTATAATTACAGGATTAGTCTTGTTTACCCTTTTTACACATTGGCACAACATTAGGTTTCTTCCAGGCTTCTGGAACCTCTCCACAGATCCAGGAATGAACATCATCAGTGTCCCAGAGAGACGGACATGTCATCATTTTAAAAACTGCTTGTGGATGCATGGGGCAAATTGGATCCAGCACCTACTTACCTGGCACAGGATGCTCATCAAGCATCTTGCTAAAGCACAGCTAAGTCAGGAGCAAACACTGAGAAGGGACAAGTAGAAATGCTAGATGGGAGGTGGCTCAATCTAGCACACTTTCAGGGACTTAAGTTACTACAAAAGCATTTCAAAGACTCCTTTGAGAGGGAAACCCTCTGCAGCTGCCCCCTGACCTGTCCATCCAACAGAAGCAAGGAGAGGACCCCTGAATGTTGCCCTGCTTTGCAAATCAGCAAAATCTAACTCTTAATGAAAAAAAAGATTAGACAAGTGGAAACCAGGCTAAGAAGAGGCTAGAGGGCCTAGATGGAACTGATAGTTGATGTAAGAGATGGGACATGTCAAAGAGTAACAGAGGCATTGCAGAAGGGCAATAAGGCAGCAGAGGAGAAAGAAGCAGTTAACACAGAGAAGATGGTGGTGGAGGAAGAAATTAAATTGACGGTACCGCTGCAAAGCCAGATGCAATTGCATGAAATCATGTTTCAACAATCCCCTCTCAGGCTGCTTCAGTCAGCTTTCACAGCCTTTGCTCAGTGCTGTCAAGCTCCGTATCACTGCACAGAGGGGAACAAATATTACAGACAATGGGAAAATGAAACAGGGAGCTTTCAGGACTGAACCTTGGATCTCCTTACCACTCACTGCAGTCATGCAACCGTAGCTGCTTTTCTGTCCAAGGCTGTAATACAACCTGTGTTAACACTGGGCAGAGCCAGGACCTTTGGCTCTGACAAAAATGGTAGACAACAGAAGTCTTGTTGGCAGAGACGCTGCATGTCAAGTTCACTATTTGCCTCCTGACACAGTGTGGTGTTGTGTTGTTCTGAAGAGAGGAAGTCACAAAAGACAAAAACCCAAGAACCTTGGTAATTTCAAAGAACCACTCTCACCCTTAAAAGCAACCTTGGGCTTTAAGGGTATAGAAGATACATTGGAGATGCGGGTTGTGTGTTTCCAATCTTACCCCACTACATTGCCCAAGTTAACTTTGGTAGGAAGAGGAGAAAGAGATAAATGAGATTTCTGACTCAGAAAGAGAGCAGGATCCTGAGCAGTGAGGCAGTATGGCAAAGAACAGAACAGAGGTATATTTTGAAAGTACAAGGGTAACTGTACTTAATGCCAGTAACCTGACAGCACAAGGACTTCAACTGCAAGGGTGACAATACTAGCAAGGGAATGCTAGTTGTGCCTCACTCTCATGGTAACAGAGCCAGGCAAAAAAAAAAATGTATCATCAATTTACTAGGTTTAATAAAACTTTATTGCACTATGTTCAAAGCATATTTGCCTGTATGTAAAACAATATCAAATGCACTGCAGAGCTGGCCAAATTGGCTGGCAACTCAGAAGAGATGGCATAGCTGACAGCAATCAAGCTAAAATGTTCGGACTAAATCAAACAGACAATGTCCCTTTAAGGGAGCAAGCATAACCAAACAGGTCTATTTTTAAACCACTTTTGCAGAAGGCTGCTGCCATTTCTGACACAGCTACCAGCAGCCAAGGCAGCATCTGCAGCAGCAATTTCACAGGGACAGTATAGCAGGAGGGTGTTCCTCTACCTCCCTCCCCAGCCTTGTCTCAGGAAAAGAGCACTGAAAAGATTTTAATGAATTTTGTTCCCAAAAATATTCAAAGCAAAGCAACCAGCATATGGTGCATTCATCAAATGGAACAACAATAGCCATGGCTGTGCATGCTCAGCACTCTGATCTTTCAGGTGGTGTTGCTATTGTTAGTCAGACCACTTGTGGCTCCACAATATCAAAGAGGGAGAGATGCAGCAACTCATCAGTATCCACAAGAACTGGGTATGATGAAACCTACAGCCAGACCCACAGGGTAGCAGACTTCTCCCAGGACAGATTGGTCTCCAGAGGACTTTTCCACCTCTCCTCCAACCAAATAAAATTAATTCAATTTCCAGAAAGTCTGTTAGGTGCTAGAAAAGAAACCCAGTAATTTTAAAAAAAATCTTTTGATCAACATGTGAAGAAGTGACACTGCTCCTTGCAGAATGATTTAAAAGACATCACAATTTTTATATTTTCTTAAACAGAATTTGTTTAGTTCTGTGGTCATTCCTATGCAATATGAGGAAACACAGTTCTCAAGAGAAAGTGCAGAATACCTAGACAAAAGACCCATTTTAAAATATTTAAGTCCATATTAGACTTAGAGGAAAAAACCCTATAAATCATATAGTAGTAAGTATTTTTCAATCTCCCACTTCTACCAATTCACTAAAGCAACATTGTGGTGAAGCGTCAATTAACATACCTGATTCATTCAGAAGTAAAATCCAAGAGATGCTCCACGCATCAAGAAGGCTGTAGTTTTAGATTAGTAAGTTCATGTTGACACAGCTCTTAAAACAGGACTTGCTCATTTGCAGCCTATGTTCTCACAAAACAGGGAAAAAGCTGCTAATTAACAGTAGTGCTTCTGAGAACTGAGTAGTTGCACCCAATACTGGCAACATTTTAGGTTTTCACACTAGGGAATACAGCTTGACGTGAGTTAATGCCATCTCTGCAATTCTTAAGACTTCCTTCACATTGCAGAACATAATTTAATAAAGATATAACCTCCCCAACATCTTCCCCTTCTCCCATTAACAAACCTCTAACATCCCTGTGGCAACTTGAGCAATTGCTTGCACAGTAAAGCACTAGCAGAGAGGCATTTAAACTGTTTCAGCTGTCTTTCATGCAGTTTTCAACACCGTGTGATCAGCAAACACTTTATAGACCACAGCAATCCACAAACTGTAACTTCATTATCTACAGCAAAACTGGACATTTACATGGATTGCAACAGAGTAGCACAGTCTTCATAAAGCATCCTCTTTTAACCTTAAAAAGCGTAATTTCCAGAGCAGAAAGTACTCCCTTCTTCATTAGCATCAAAATGTCACTAATGGTGCCACGACATCAAGCAGCACCCTTTTCAGAATTTGGCATATTCTTCACTCTCCTAGCTTTCAGATGAATAGCTTTTTCAACAAATGACATGTCACAGCCTTGACACAAAAATACTTGCACCTTGTCAATCATTCACTCACCATCAAGTTCAAATGCTCATCTTCACAGAGATGAATTTGATCTGCACTGCAGTTAAGAATGTTAAATATGGACTCTCAGAGAAGTGGAGTGCAAGTAAAAGTACAAAGCAAAAGTGGCAAATCGGAGAAAATACCACGCCATTTGTACAGGATTTCTACAGCAACACAACTTCTGTAGCAAGTGGAAATTCAGGCACACAGAACAGCAAAAGCTGAGCGTTGGATGACAAGGATGGGAGTGTAAGCTGATATGAATGGTCTCCAATTTTAAACTGGTGACCTAAACATCCCAGCCCAAAGGTTAGCTACTGTTCTATCTATCAAGGTTGGTATACTGCAACCATCACTATAATATAACACAGCCAGTCAGGTCCTTTATCGCCAGAGAGAAATCCATGTGTCATTTCCAACACCCCAGTTATTTCTTTGATAGATGTATAAGACAAAGCATTGTTGTGCACAGGAAGTTGCCTGTACTAGCCAAGGCATCATTCATCACTCCATTCAAATCAATTTGATCTGAACTGAAACTGTAGTCAAAATTAAACATAGTCACTTTGGAATTATTCAGGCAAAATAATAGTAATTAAAAATTGTTGTACTTAACCTTTCTGGGTCCAAGTCACAAAAAATAACCCAAATATCTTAAGGATGCCTGTGAGGAAAGAGCAGAAACCAAACTAAAGGCCTGGTCTAGGATTTCTGAAAGGTCCAAAGGAATTAAATTCAAAAAGAGCCGGATGCTTAATACCTGCAGCTCATTTCAGAAATGGCAATCTAAGATGCCTGAAATGACAAAGAAAGTGGTCTCTACAGAATCCAGATGCTAGTAGAACTGATAATGCAAGATACAAGCTATAGGAAAGGTCTTGTTTAGTCTTATGCTCTTACTGCTTTTGAGGGTCAATTTAGAGAGTTGTCTTGGCCTCATTCTCCCCTCCTCCTCCTTCCCCACAGCGCTTTTCCACTGAATGGTACAGTATTTCACAATTGCATTTTTAATGGAGAGCTAAATTTAAACGAGAAGCCTGTTCTTTGGCATAGCACTGCTTTGACATGATGTTTTTAACCAGCCTGTTCCCAGACTTTTCCTAGTCCTCCCCAATCATCCAGAGAAGCCACTTTAACCATCTGTGCATGCTATCTTCTGTGGAGACCCTACTGTGCCACAACTGAGTTTTTGCCAGCTATGTCTCTCTTTACAGTTAAGGATTCAGATATATTATTCCTTTCATTTAACATTCTGTTTATTTCCTTTTACCTTGGTGCCAACCATCTTAGACAATGAAAGATGACACACACAGTTGGGTCAGCGTATATCATCTAAGCTAATACACAACAGTTTGAGGTTATTGATTCTTGTAGATTTTAATATCCCATTGAACAGCCCAATCTGATTAACTCAATTTAATTCAATGCCACTCATTCATTACTTTGCATTCTTAACTTCCACATGCTAGGTTAGCCAGGTTTCTGTCTCTTGATTTTTTTTTTTTCAACCCTCTGTCATGGATCAGATAACTCTATACTGTAGTTGCAGTCAAAGATCTCGGGGAATCAACTCAAGAGCAGCAATCTTCAATAAAGGTGAGTTTCTCCATTAAAGCAGGCTTCACTTAATCACTCTTTGAATCAAGGTGCTGCAGCTTCAATGAGAACATAACCAGTGCTGGGTATTCCCAATACTCTAGGCAACAGATAACCAGCACACCGGGACACAAAAGCCTGCTTAAATGATACATTGGGAGATTGTCTCTATGTTCAGTGACAGCAGATACAGATGAGGAAGCCTGCTTTTGTACCTCTCTTTTTTGGCATTTTGATGCTTTTTCACAGCGGTCTGCATGTACAGGGCTTCTTCCCGCTTTGCTGTGCCAGTGTGACACAACCATATTTTCTGTGCTAAGCCATTTTATCTAAGGAGGTCTCTTGGAAATGAACGCTGGCATGGAGAAGAGAAGGAATGTAATAGCAAGTCCTGAAGCTCTTAAAGCAATGTATTTTTCTCCTGATTCTAAATGATTTTATTATATCTCAGATT
The DNA here is from genome assembly GCA_008921705.1 of Burhinus oedicnemus. NCBI lineage: Eukaryota > Metazoa > Chordata > Aves > Charadriiformes > Burhinidae > Burhinus > Burhinus oedicnemus. Next base: position 20,821 of record VFFE01008282.1, on the reverse strand, counting down.
TTCATCGCATTACCTCAAATGGCAGAAACCAGCCCACCACCCGCTTTCATAGCATTGACGTTACTGCAAAGCAGCATCTCTTTTAATGGTGCCAGGGTTAGTGGCTCCAGACAGAAAAAAGGGACTATGGTAGGTGCCCATTTACCCACTGCTACCTCATTTCATCAGCCATTTATCAACATATTCTTCATTTGCAGAAATAAAATCAATAGTAGGTGGAGCTCTTTCAGTGCATTTAACTTCCCTGGCGCAATACAGGTGGTAACACAGCTGAGATCAAACACTTTCATCTTTCCTCCAGAGCCAGCTTGGCTGCAGACTAGCTGCTTCTCAAATAGCGATTGCAATATTTCTGGCAAGGGTTAAGCATGCTTTCTACAGCTGGGATTGGCCTGGCTGTTGCTTTCTTACTTAACGAATATTTGCTTTCTTCCTACTAGCTCATTCACATTTTACCCAAGGTCCATATGAAGAGAAAGGCCTGGCTCAAGTTATGGGTGAAACATAAATGTATGGAAAGCTTTAAGCAGATAAGGAGACTGAGATATTAGAACACCAACACTGCATTATAGTTTGTAAACCCTGTCACACAGCACAATAAGCATTTCTGTTAGTTTCCTACAAGATAAGGGTTGTAACTGCATTGTGAACAAAGACTGAGGAAGCTTGAGGAGACCTCCTTGCTTGTTGCTAAGTCATTTCTGCTCCCTGAATATCTTTACTCCAAGTTGGGATAAAAAGAGTTGCCCAACGACAATTGCCTTGCACAGGGAATTTTACCAAGTTTAATTTCTTGGGATATACATGAGGACAATAAAGGTGTACCATTATTCCAGTGCTTTGCAGGGAGAAAGAGGTACTGTAGTAGCTTGTTCCACTTTCAGAAATCTTTATCCCTCTCTGGGTTTTATATTTAATATGTAAGGTAAATACAAATTAGCTATCCTATCTCTAGAAGGACGAGAGATCCTGGAATCAAAGTGTTAGTAATGACTTATGTTCACGTGGCACCAAAAATGAGATCTCTGTTATGGCTTGCAAGACTCACCAACAATGGTTGATACCGAATCAAAACCTGAAAAGAAGTCACACCAGCACAAACCTCCTCTTTTTGACAGGACAGAGTATTTTAGAATGTAAACCAAAGCAGCACAACTAGATGTTCCTACCTTTGCCATAAGTTCCTCATGATATCTTTAAGGACGCTTATTACTATGTGTGATTAAATATCATAGTAGAATACTTCAGATCTTTACCTGTCTCCACACCTGCTGCCTCTCTACATCCCCTGCAGGATGTCAGTATGCCACTCTTAGAAGCTTAAATGAACTATACATTTCTGTCAAAGCGTTAATATTTGCTTCAGTTGGTCAGTCTTTGCAATTTGTCAACACTTCACAAGTAATGATTCAAAATAACTAGGATGCCTAGTTTTCAAGTTTAAAGCCAAATGACTTGTAGTCTAACTCTTCATACAAAGATCAGTAATATTTGGCTGACAGGTAACATACATGTGTATATAAGCATATATAAATCAATAAGTGTTTAAAACACTACATAATGGAGATTTTTTTTCCCCCCCGTATTAAGGCTAGCTTCTCATCCAGTAATGTACACATTGTGTTTTGCACTTTACGAATTCCTAGTATGCATGTAACTCGATAAATCAGCACTTATAAATCAGCCACAGTATTTGTGTTGCATCCATCTTCCCACTCCCTGCCCTGAAATGCTTTGTCAGCAAAGGCTTGAGCTATTGGCTCTGCAGGTGCATGTAGATCAATATTAAACACATGGTAGTTTAGTCTGCAGTGACTAATGTTAGCTCTGCTTCACCAGACATTCAGAGTGCAGTTACCTGGGTGAGATTTCCAAAGCACTCAACACTGACTGAAGTCAGCGGCATAACTCTTGTTGAGACTCAGCTTACAGGTCCTCCCTTAAGCACTGATTATACTGGCTATGGACCATGATGTTCCTTGAAGTTTAGTAAGTAGGACCACATTAGAAGAAATGCCAGATGGTTCAGAACAAGCTTTTGGGTTACGGCTAACAACTCTTTCACCTGCTGAAACCCACAAACCTTGACTGTCCTGAGAACAAGCACATCTTGCCACATCCATACTATGTAAAATGTATATGTCAGCTTCATTTCTAATCTCTCCCATGGAAAAAAATGAGTACCCGAGACTCTCACTTTACTACCCTTCACTAATATTCAATGCAAAGTAGAGTCATATTTTTCTATATATTTTAGTTTGTACCTTGCCTGAGACTCAAGGAAGTAGAATCATGAACTGTATAAAAGAAAGGAAAAACACACACCAGAGACCAGGCTGAAGCAGCTGCAACTTTATATAGGCTGTTTCCATCTCCAAAAGCAATCCTGACTGTTAATTGCATCAAATTTCCTCTTACCAAAAAGCCACGAAATGGCTTTTCTGCTGAAATACCACACAATTTTAGGTAGGTCATCATCATAAGTTGATGAAAAAGAAAGAGCTGGGATATGATGGAAAAAAATGGATTATCGGTCAACTTGGAAGGGATGTGGAAAAACACCACCAAGGAGGCAGCGGTGTTTCAGCCACAGGTGTCACAACTTAGTATATAGTCCCAGAGTAGACATGGGAGGGCAGCAAATTGATCCAGGAGTGCTAACACAATCAGAGACCATAACTGATACTTCAGATCGAGGAAGCTGGCAGCATACAGAAAAAAGGAACCGACAAAAACGGTGTCATCGTACATTACCTTCCCAGCCTGGTTGTGTGGGCAGGCAGTAAAAATAATTCACACTGCAAAGTTAGCACCTCTGTTGAGGGAGACAGTATGCCTATCACAGAGTATCATGACACACCACAGACAAAGCCCTTCACAGCTTTGAACTGACAGACAAACCAAGCACAAGAACTATTTCTTTCACCACTGGAACACAGCCTCCTCTGGAGAAAAACACTGAAGAGATTTAACAGCAAAAATGTAACTCCACGCTGCAGCTAGTCCAAAGAAAACTGCAGAGATAGGTGAACTTAAGGAAACAGTCTATAGCTGGAAAATAGCCAGGTACTGGAGATAACCCCAGCTGCACACAGTGATGAGAAGTAATACCACTTGTTAACGTCCACATCTGACATAAGTCCTTGCCTTTGAAACTTACTATGAGCCACAGCACAGTGCCAAGGCACCTAGAACCCTGCCAGTTCACACACACAAAAAAATAAAATAAAATAAAAAAAAGAACAAGTCACCCAGGACATGGAGAAGGCCAAGGTACTCAACGACTTTTTTGCTTCAGTCTTCACTAATAAAGGCTCTAACCACACTGCCCAAGTTGCTAAAGGTAAAGGCAAGGACTGGGAGAATGAAGTACCGCCCACTGTAGGAGAAGACCAGGTCTGAGACCATCTAAGGAACCTGAAGGTGCACAAGTCCATGGGACCTGATGACATTCATCCACGGGTCCTGAGGGAACTGGCAGATGAAGTTGCCAAGCCACTATCCATCATATCTGAGAAGTTGTGGTGGTCTGGTGAAGTTCCCACTGACATAACCCCCATTTTCAAAAAGGGTAAAAAAGAAGACTCAAGGAACTACAGGCCGGTCAGTCTCACCTCTGTGCCCAGCAAGATTATGGAGCAGATCCTCCTGGAAACTCTGCTAAGGCACATGGAAAATAGGGAGGCGATCTGGTGGCAGTCAACATGGCTTCACTAAGGGCAAATTGTGCCTGACGAATTTGGTGGCCTTCTACGATGGCGTTAAAGCACTGGTGGCTAAGGGAAGAGTAACTGACATCACCTACCTGGACTTGTGCAAGGCATCTGACACTGTCCCGCATGACATCCTTGTCTCTAAATTGGAGAGACATGGATTTGATGGATAGACCACTCAGTGGATAAGGAACTGGCTGGATGGTCACACTCAAAGAGTTGCGGTCAATGGCTCAATGTCCAAGTGGTGAGCAGTGACAAGTGGTGTTCCTCAGGGATCGATACTGGGACCATTATTCTTTAACACCTTTGTTGGTGACACGGATGTTGGGACTGAGTGCACGCTCAGCAAGTTTGCCAACGACACCGAGCTGTGTGGAGCAATCGACACACTGGAGGGAAGGGATGCCATCCACAGGGACCTGGACAGGCCTGAGAGGTGGGCCCATGCCAACCTCATGAAATTCAACCAGACCAAGTGCAACATCCTGCACATGGGTTGGGACAATCCCATGCACAAACACAGGCTGGGTGGAGAATGGAGCAAGAGCAGCCCTGAGGAGAGGGACTTGGGGGTGTTGGTAGATGAGAAGCTCAACATGAGCCGGCAATGTGTGCTCGCACCCCAGAAGGCCAACCACATCCTGAGCTGCATCAAAAGAAGCATGGCCAGCAGGTCAAGGGAGGTGATTCTGCCCTCGTGACACCCCATCTGGAGTACTGTGTCCACCTCTGGAGCCCCCAACATAAGGAGGACATGATCAGAGGGTTAGAGCACCTATCCTGTGAAGATTGGCTGAGAGAGTTGGCGTTTTTCAGCCTGGAGAAGAGAAGGCTCTGGGGAGACCTTATTGCAGCCTTCCAGTATCTGAAAGCAGCCTACAAGAAAGCTGGAGAGGGACTTTTTACAAGGGCATGTAGTGATAGGATAAGGGGTAATGGCTTCAAACTAGAAGAGGGTAGGTTTAGATTAGATCTCAGGAAGAAATTCTTTACTGTGAGGATGGTGAGACACTGGAACAGGTTGCCCGGGGAAGTTGTGGAGGCCCCATCCCTGGAAGTGTTCAAGGCCAGGTTGGATGAGACTTTGAGCAATCTGGTCTAGTAGGAGGTGTCCTTGCCCATGGCAAGGGGATTGGAAGTAGATTATCTTTAAGGTCCCTTCCAACCTAAACCATTCTATGATTCTACTAAATCACCACCCCACCTCCTGCAGCACCCAAGGTTTCTGCATCCAAGTGCTAGCCTGAGCATCCTCAAGATCTCATCAGTCACAGCCTGAGTGCAGCTTTCAGAGGGGAGTTACAGGTAAGCCCCAGACTGCCATGACAGGAGACAAGACACTGACATGCAGTCACTAGGTGCTGTGAATATCTGCTGGACTGGATCTTTGCTCTGTACCAAGGGCACCTTTTTACAGTCCCCACCAATATGAAATATGCAGGCTATTACATTTACATATTGCCTTCATGATCCAGCTGCTTTAGGAACAAGACAATAGTCCACAGAGAACGCCTCTCTGCTCTTTCCTCTTGTTCTTTTGCATGCCCTTGAGCTGCACTGCTCTCAGCCAAATGCCAAAGAAACCAGGCTTTCATCCTCCATGGCAGCACTCTGCCCCACAGGGAAATGCATCAAAGCTGTCAGTCCCACATGCACATCACCATTTACTGAGAAATTGCCCTGTCCTCTCACCCACCCACCCCTCAACAGATGAGCAACTTCACCACCAGCATGTCAGCCTTCAGTATGAAATGGAAAAGCCTGCAGCCAGAGCAACAGCTGCCACAGCTGATTTAGCCACTGGTAATAAAGGAAGTGAGGGAAAGAAGAGAAGACTGAAACTGTAGTCTCTGCTGTTATTTGTATTACAGAAGGCCTTGATCAGCGCTGTTACAGATACAGTACCTGTACACACTCAGACTCTGGCTCAGAGTAAAGTCCCAATACAGGAGTCAGGCAAAAGAATTAGTATTTCTGTTTCCACAACCCGTTAATTCAGTGACCACATGACATGACTAAGGTCACAAAGGGAAAACTGGGATCTGCATCTCCCCTTCTCTGACACCAATCAGCACCAGACCAGGCAATAATGGGCCATTCAAGTGCAAGAGCTCCACCAGCCCAAAAGGAGACTTTAAGAAGGAAATCCAATGGGGAAGCCTTGAAACTGCAGTTATCAAAATGATAATTTGAACTTTCATGGTAGTGCTCCTAAGCTGCACCCAGGCCTGAACTGGCTCCATTATCTGTACAGAATGGTACAGTATAGGTGAAGACATGAACACCAGACCCAGAGCACACATCCAGACCAGGCAATCCAGCAGCTGTTGTCCCTCTCTTGAACTTCATTTCTCCTAAACCTTCAGCAGAAAGCTCTACACAAGATCTCAAGCCCCAAGTTGCAGTGGTTTTTTGGTGGGTTGGTTTGTTTACCTCCTGATGGAGCTTAATTTCGACTCATGGGTGATCCAAGGTAGAGACAAAGGAAGAACTGAGGGGAGGTATGAGCCTTTTGGCTACTCCATTAGCACCAAATATGTGCTCCTATATGCCAAGATGCTGCCAAAGCCACCCAACTTCACAGACCTCTCTGCTTTAAAGGATGCATTTGCCCTGCCCTCCAAGCATATCTGTGTTTGTACTACTGTGGTAACTAATGGCTCCAACCAGAGGAGTACTCCATGATGCCAAATACAGCACACGTGCATAATAAGAAACAGCTGCTGCCCCCAGAAACAGTCCTACTTTAAAACAAGGTGCAACATGGGGGATGAACCAAATAGAGAGAATGAGGTAAGAGGATAGAAAAGCTATTACATGAACAGGTGTTTTCATTGACTGTCTCTACTCCCCTCCTGTTTTTCACAGATCTTAACTGCTTACAACCAACACATCATAAAGAATGAAACCATGAATTGGGGTTTGAGGCTTTTTTTGGTCTAGAAGAGGGCAGAAATACAGCATAAAGCTATCCTAAATCCAGGAAAGTTCAGTTGTTCCAATGCACTTTCAAGCAAGCAGTTACAAGTGATAGGGTGATTCTCTAGAGGAGTGTTAGGGAAGGCAGGGATTTAAATGCTGCACTGAGTTTTACAACAGGTGAAGGTACTTAGCTACTCTGACCTGGCCTTGCTTTTTATGACTGGCTTATTCCATTCTCAGTCACCTAAAGAGGACAAGAGAAAGTGCAGGAATATTTGTCTTCTTATCCCCACCTGCAGCAAAACAATGTTTAATTTATAGCATACCCACTACACACACCACTCCACAGATTGTATCACTCAGAATCCACACCAGAAGGGCATGACATTTCCTCCAGATTGAAATATGCCATTCATTTTCAGATACCAGTGCTATTGCTTAGGATGACTACTGCACACTAGGAAATTACTAGGGGGAGGGAGGATCCACAAAAAAAATCCCAACAAAATCCACCCATATGCCAAGAGAAAAGGATACGCACATGCCAAGCTCTTTTCCAAGATTATGCTAGAAAACTGGGCAGTGATCTGAAAGGATAACTTCAGATGAATAGACTCATATGCAGCCCATGTACTTAACCTGCATGCCAACAAGCAATATAGCACAGCTCTGCTATTCATCCCATCTGATTGTAGAAGGGTGGGAGTTGGAAGCTTTGTGCTGCCAAAACGCCAGTCACTAGCCAAAAGGTACATTTGGTTGCTTGTCAGTGCAGCAGATGTGAAATGGGCATCCTTTCCCTTCTCTGACCTCCTCAAGGACAGCAAAAACAGCTCCAGAGAAGGAAATAACAAGAGGTCAGCAAAAGTAACTGATTTCTGAAAGTTCTGCTTTTGGCACTACTCATACATCATTTTTCCACCAGAAATTTGTCAAGAAAATATAATCCCCTTAATATTTCTCTTGCATAAGAAAAACGTAGGGAGCTGAGGACATTCAGATTAAATGAAAGAAAAAAAAAAAGAGACAGTTATCAATAGCAGCAAGGAGGGTTTGTGCTGACAGGAATAAGAGGAGGGGTGACCAGCATGTGGGAACACCGAACACCTAGGACCGAGACACCACAGAAGCGTGAGCCCATACGAAATTTCTCAAATTACTCTTACAAATACCCTGCTTATCCACTGCCTGTTGAAGCACTAAAACCTGTAATGGGGTATCTCAAATCTGGATGCATGTTTTTTAAATTAAATCATCTTTTAAATACTGGGGAGGGAAGTTGCTCCACCTGGCTGTGCAGCATGAAGGAAAAGTACTGTGACCATAAATGTTGAAGGAGACAGCAGGAAGGAAGTTTCACTTCATGCCTCTACTCTAATCAGTGCTGGGGAGAAATAGGGTGCAAACAGGCAACAGAGAAATTTGTATGTAACAATTGTACCCTTAAATAAGATTGTCTTAACAAAAAGATACAACAAAAAAGTGATCTTGCTGTTTAACACAACAGTAAAATATCTGCTCAATCCTACCATACTATAAAATAGTAAAAAGAGGGAGTTAATTGCAGCAGCTATTAGACAGATCCCATGCAAAACAGAGACGGCAGAGATGTGAGCAGGTGTACAGAGGAGAGGCTTCACAGTTACCCTCCTGAAAGAGGAAAGGACACTTGCTTCTTGGTATGCTCACCACCTTCTAGAAACTCCATCAAAAACTGCCAAGTCAAAGATACTCAGTTTGGGCCTTAACAATTTCTAGATTTTTTTTTTTTTTTTTTTTTTTTTTTTACATCTGCCTGCTAGAAAGCGCTCCTGCGTTACATATAATTTTCAGCAAGCTGACTGGATAAATCCACCAGTGATAAACTTCTTAAAATTTACTTATTTAATTAGCCATTGTGATTTCAAATCAGGAACTGCATTTAAAGCCACTGGGACAGTGAAGTTATTAGAATTGGGGCTTATTTACAGAGCTGTTCTTAACAGCATATTTATTTAATAAAATACATGTAAATTGTATGTGCTATTAATAAGCCCATTAGAAAAGGTAAGCCAAGCACACTTCTAACTTAATACAGTAATCCATAGCCTTCTCAGAGAATACCTCTCCTTCCCCTTTCAGGGGAATTTACAGAGACCAGCCTCCTGTTCTTAAAGTCAGACTGTAAGAGGGATATTCAAAAAGGTTAACAGGAATAACAAATGTTTTCACCTGCTCTATCTAATCAGAATAGTAAGAACTTTAACAACATGCTCCACTTAATCACAACTCCCTTTTTAAAAACAACCACCAAAAAAAAAACCCCAACCCCTTAAAAAAAACCCCCATCAATCACAAACCCGGGGCCAAGTTCTTCTGTTATCCTGGTACATCCAATTCACTGACACTGAATGATACTGGAAGAGAATGGCAGAATTTCACCTTAGCAAGGCTGCAATACAGTAATAAAGATCAGATGGAAACATCTACATACACAGAACACACTTCCATCTACAAAAACACCAACAACACCTCCAGGCTGGAAATGCCAGGAGGCACTAGGAACCAGCTGTCTCAATGAAGAACTAGGTTTCTCAGTGACTATATTTGTTATTGTGTTCACTCATTTACTTTCATGAGACTTCCCAAGTATTCCTGAAGTTAACAACAGCCTTGCTATACTCCCTTTCCAGCCTAGGGAAGATGCAAGGTTATTATAACATGTTGTAGTTACACACACACGCACACATCTCCACACATGCAGAGCAAGCAAGACCTAAAAGATGAGGTTTTACACTGATTGCAGAGAAAGGCATGTCTTGCTCCCATAACAGCTGAAGATTCATAGCCTTCCATCTCTTATGCCAGTAGTTCCTCTACCTGCTGTCTCTATACAGAAGTAGGACAACTCAAAAAAGGTCCCAATTCCTGAGGCTCAGTCTCTTATAATGATACTTCAGTAACCAATGCCTATTCTTTCTCCAAGCTTCCAAAATTCATGAATGCTCCAGTCATTCACTCCATTCAACACAAGACATTTACAACCCTGACACCTACATCTGACCTGGTAATACAGAGTCAGAGAGAAACAGGCATTTACAGACCACAATTCACTCATCTTCAGAGATTTATGGACACCTACTTTGATATGAGCTGTGCCCCCAGAAATACATATTTCTTTCCACCAATCACAAACAAGAGTCTAGACAAACCGCTCAGATGCAGGTGCCTAAAGATATTAAGTTGAATCTCCTTAAATTCAGGTTTACAGAGCACTTCTTCAGAGACAAACAGTAATTGGAGCAGAGATACAAAATTAATAATTTCTTAGCTGGTACCAGAAGTACACCTGCAAATAATATTAAGAAGTCCCACACTAATTTCCCAACTCAATTTACTTGTTACAGTTGCACAGTCTTTGGGCTCAACTCAGAGCCCAAGACAAGGATATCCCTTTGATGTCACAGAATCACAGTCACTGGGGTTGGAAGGGACCTCTGGAGATCATCTAGTCCAACCCCCCTGCCAGAGCAGGGACACCTAGAGCAGGTTGCATGGGATGGTGTCCAGGTGGGTTTGGAATGTCTCCAGAGAAGGAGACTCCACCACCTCTCTGGGCAGCCTGTTCCAGTGCTCTGCCACCCTCAAAGTAAAGAAGTTCCTCCTCATGTTCAGATGGAACTTCCTGTGTTCAAGTTTGTGCCCATTACCTCTTGTCCTATCACTGGGCACCACTGAAAAAAAACTGGTGCCATCCTCCCTTTAAGTATTTATAAGCATTGATGAGATCCCCTCTGAGTCTTCTCTTCTCCAGGCTAAGACGACACAAGTCCCTCAGCCTTTCCTCATAAGAAAGATGTTCCAGTCCCCTAATCATCTTTGTAGCCCTCTGCTGTACCCTCTCCAGCAGTTCCCTGTCCTTCTTGAACTGGGGAGATGTCCTGCACATGCAAATTTTCACCTGAACAAGTCAACTCTCCAGTCCTCATTTTCAGGTCCTCCTCTGAGTTTGATCTGAGGATCAAAGAAAGTTCACTGCTTCAGTATCTGTTCTCATAGTGCAGGCTTGAAAAACCAATAGCCTTTTCTTTGCCCAAGAGAGTATTTAATGAATGATTCATTTCTGGTCATTCTGTATAAGGTCCAGGATTTTTTTTTTTCTCCCCCATCACCCACTGTATTACATTAGAATAGACAAAAAGGGAACCAAGCTCCATAGCCTAAATGGCTTTCACAGTCTCAGAAGGAAGCAGGGTGATGGGGAGATGAGGAAGGGAGAAGCAGCCCCTACAACCAAAAGATCATATGCAGACAGTCATAACCAACTAACAATGAAAGTTAACATTTTGCTTTTACTAACATCTATGAGGAACTGAACAATGTTGATGCTGTGCACTGACTTAACAGACAATTAAATTCCTTTTCAAGGCCAGGCTGGATGAGGCTTTGAACAATCTGGTCCAGTAGGAGGTGTCCTTGCCCATAGCAAGGGGGTTGGAACTAGATGATCTTTAAGGTCCCTTCCACACTAAACCGTTCTATGATTCTATAATGGCAGAAAGTAGTAAGAAGCAGAAGGATTTTTCACTTCAGTCTTCCTACCATTACCATTTGTATTGCTCAGGTTCTGGTTTGTGCTGGGGATACTTACAACTACTGGCCCTTAGAAAGGATTCTCAAAGAATTGTCTTGCTACCTCATGGGTTCAAGGCTCTAAAAACATGTTACTCTGAGGAAAACAGAAGTGAAAGATGACTTGCTGTAGTACTACCAAACACTGGGAAGCAGCGGCTTTGCTTGAGTTTAATGTACTTTAGAGAACAAAACAGAGTAATACTGGCATCATCCTGCAACACCAGCAAGCAGCAGTCTGTGCCAGGGACTCGGGAACATCCAACATGCATTTAGTCAAGTGTTTTATGTGTATTAATGCCTAACAGAAGCTCTTGGCATTCTCTGAGAGGCACCAAATCTTCCAAGGCTCCAGAGGATCCCCAGGTACTCCTGCATTCCCACACTCCATTAGACTCCGCATGGTGACAAGAGAGGTCCTTCAACGCCTGCACATCTTATAGCCTTCTAACTTTCTCCTTTGTCTTACATGCACGGCCTCAGAAGAAAAGATAAAACTTCTTTCAAAGCATCTAGATTGCTCCTCTTTTTTCTCTGACTTTATTTCACCTGTCCATTAAGAACAGACCAGTTGTCACCTTTGTGCTTTAAGACAGAAAATAGGTCTGATCCAAGAGACTAGAGCCAGGCTTTCAAACATGGTGAATATTTGGGTCTGCAAGTTTATTTTAGCACTGGAAGACCACTTCTAGGGATGTGACAATACAGAAACCTGTGGAAAAAGATAGAGAATTGGGAAGGAGTGGTCATCCTCGTATTTCCTAGGATTGTTATGGGACACACAACACTCAGTCTGTTATGCCACTTGCCCTTTTAAATCTGAGCTGATTGCACGATAAACACCAAGTCCACATTCCATGGCTTATTTTAGGTATACAACAACTCTGGGGGTGCATAAACATGAAAAAGCTAAACAGTCCATGAAAGACACTGCAGCTAGGCTGGAAGAGCTACTAAACCCCATTTGGTCAGAGAAACTGTCTCTGCCTTGGAACCAAACAGCTTTGACTCTCCAAAAGGCATTTCATCAGGAAGTTGTATGACACACAGTAATTACCTATGTTCTCAAAAGCAGCGAGACAGATGACCAGCTGCATACCTATCCTCCTCCTGGCCTAGCTCCCAAGCACTCTGGCATTTTCCACTGTTGCCTACAGGAATTAGGCAGAAGACAAAGGCAAACTGCATTAAGGTTTCTGCCAGTTGGGTAGCACTTTGGATTTTAAGGACCACAGCCTAGGATTCAGTTACAACAGTTACTGTTTACAACATGCTACAAATACCCTGTTAGGAAACATAACAGCTCTCTAACTGCAGAGCTGCTCTGTACTGTGAAATATGTCAGCAGGGCTTTGCCAGGGTACAGCAATGTTAAGTACTCTGCATGTCCTTGAAATCCAAATGTTCATGCCACCAAGTCTGACCAGCCTCTCACATGCACATCCTGGATGGGAAATCGAAGGTGACTAAATTAGTTTCTAACTTTCTCTATTTTATTTTTTTTTTTTAATATTTCAAATCAGAATAGCATGTTCACTGTTCTGCATCATTACCTTCTGTCCTTATAACACAGGACACTGGAAAATCCAGAGGCAAATAAGGGCAGCTTCTCTTCAGGGATATGATGGGACCAAAACTTCAATTTACCTTCTCCAAGTTACCTGTTACCTCTGAAACCTCATTCAAAAATGTGCTTGCCTTTTTTTTTTTTTTTGTGAGGGAAGAACACTTACAATAACAAGCAGCTGCTGACTCGATTGCCCCATTACAGCTGCTTGAATTTTCACTAGAGACTATACTATTTCAAGTATTCCTTTGCCTACAGAGTCTGTACTGACATCATCCAGGTACAGTGTAATTTATTTCAGATAAGGGAGATCAAGAGAGAACAAAAGTAAAGCTCCCTGGAAAGAACACAGCATGATTGTGTTTCCCCTCTGTGGCAAAATGCAGCAACTTCAAGAACAAAATGGCACCAGAAAGCATCTTAAAAACCACAAAGGTATAGGGGAAAAGGGGAGGAAAAAAAACAAACAAACAAACAAACAAAAGACGACGACTAAAAGACTAGCAGTTCTGTAGCTGTACTTTTTACCCAAATAAATACAAAGAATAAGGGACCACCCACAAAAGAAGCGCAACAGGGAATGCAAGGTGCAAAGGAAAGACTGCAAAGTAAATTTCTCCTAGACATTTCCTCAAAGAGCATGGCAAATTCAGGAATGGATTCCACAGTGAATGTGCAATGTAACCCAAAAGAGCCAACTGTTGTCCAGGGATATTTATGAAGCTTTATACAGGGAGGCTATTATCCCTTGGAATGGACTACAGAAGAATCATTTTGCTACTTCACAGGTCCAAGGCTCTAAAAATTTGTGTTACGCTTAGGAGAGTAAAAGTGAAGTATGCAGAAGTGATCAAAGGAGAACAGGCTGGTTTTATAGCCTGCAGGGGAAACAACTGATCATATATTCTTCCTATGACAAACAACTGAGAAAGTAATTGAGAGCCTAGCAGAAACCAATGTTGTTACCTCAGCATTATTGATTTTAGGCAGACATCTTAATCTAAGACATGACAAAACTTTGGTCATTGCAGTAAGATATAGCTTTCAAGGAAAAATGATATTTATAAAGGTAGTTTATGGTTCAGTTAGAGATTCTTACGAAGTCAAGCCCAGGCTATAAGTGAATGGAAAGAAAGGGACTTCTTAAAAACAAAATGAATAGAAAGTTCAATTAAAAAATGAAAATATAATTCAAGTATACTAAAGCAGAAGGATCTTCTGATCTTCAAAACACTAGAAGGAAGCAGTAAAAATATGACTTTAAAATGCTATCCTAAGAAAACTTTATTCTTATCCCAGGTATGACTGGCACTGAAAAATTCAAAGTTCACCTGTTAGGGATTCTTTAAAAAAATTCTTACCAAATTTAACAGAAATGTTCCAGTTGTTTACAAGAAACAGAGCTGAGGTCATTTAAAACATATATATAAAAAAATAAAGCTGGAAGAGGATAAGAAGTTTAAATTTTTTATAGCCCTTTTTTAACATTCAAACTCAAAGAAATATAACAGTAAAGAAATAAAAACCATTAATACTAAAGAGCAAAATTATATAAAATTATAACAATCATCTTAAGGATATACATAGAGAGAAAAAAGTGAGTTCAGTTCATGACAATTACCAAGAGTACATCTTCAATTAATAAAAAAAAAAAAAAGTAGGGAAACAGAGAGAGCATAACACACAATTAAAAAAAATTCTTTCCTACCTTCCCTCTGTTGCCTCCTACAAGTAATCTGCCCTTTGCAATATCCGACACTGCTCTCTGACCCTCTTGCTCTCCCATTTCCTGGAGGTATCTGAGCTATCAACCCCGTGTCTTTTCAGCCTGAAGAGGGTAATGCACCACACATGGAGTTTCAGGTGATGATGTTAATTGGGCTTTCTCTCCAGCAGATATATTTTACCTGCTAAATCCAGTGCCACCTTCTTCACATCTGCATTGTATTAGCAAACCACAGTTGACAGGTAAGATACTCATCTCTATTCTTCCCAACTGACAAAGAGTCTACTAGGAATTCTTGATTTTAAAATCCAAAGTGAATAGCCAGGCATGATTTTCACATGCTTGTGACAAATTCTTACCCATGAAATGGCAATCTGAACTAGAGCTTTCTAGGAAACGGATCTAGTGAGATGACCATTCATTGTTCTTTAATGTGTTTGGGGCAGACTATCTGAGGACACACCAGTCCCGCACCTGTCATGCTGCTGCTGTTGCTTTTGTGCATTGGAAACTCTAGGACAAATGTCCTTAAGGGAAGGGAAAAACCGCTGGGCTTCCAAAATGAGCTTTCATTTTGGCATCTGTTCACACATCTGGTATGAAATAAATTCAGTCTGCTGGCCTTTGACACAGATTTCTTCAGATGTCAAAAAAGAGGCAAAAGATAATGGCATGGGAGAGGATGGTTAATGAGGTGACATGGTTGATTTTCTCACTGCTTCTTTCATTTTATTACATGTATCAGAGTGATAAGGAGCAAAATTTCTCCTATTTTGTTTACGTACTATACAGTTTAAGGCTTAAGTGGAGCAGCTTCTTGAGACTTACAGTAAGCTTTGTAAAGCAGAATGCTCCGCTTAAGTTGTGCCTATTTCCATCACATTGGGAGTATTTGCAGGAGCAAATTAATACCAAGCTTTTTTCCTCAGTAGCAAGCACCCATTGCACCCACTCAGTTGTTCCAAGTGTGAGGCTGGGCCACTACCTGGAAGGAGATCATTCAGAACAGTCTGTCATTTTTTTGGAGAAATTCAATGTGCCTTCAAACCACATCCTTCAATGACAAACTCCACCAGGAAAACTGCTTCTATCATTGGATCTGTCAAGCTGAGCCACTGAACAAGCTATTTCACTGGGTCTTCTCCAGTCAAGCTCAATTTGAGTTTTACAGTCCTTGATACTTGTGGGATATTTTCATATAAGCCATTAACTTACTTTGCACGGGGAATTATGCTGCTTGGCAGGGGCTATCTCTCCTCATGATACCTGCATGTCCAAAGTTGAACCTAGTCTTGTAATGAGGCAGCAAAAACTAGTCATATATATTCAAAATGTTGGCCTGTAAGCCAGTAAGGCCTGAAAATATTTACCAATATGTCAAAATGCTTCTAGCTGAAAACCGTTTCTAAACCATTCGCTGTTTGCAAGTTTAATGGCTTAAGGCTTATGGGCTCATGAATCACCAGCTTTCTTAGCAGCAACATTTGAAATGTTGATACCTTAGCCTTGAAATAGATGTGAAGGTACCACAGCCTTTACAGGCTGTTATTGAAAGACATACTTTAAAAGCTCCCACAGAAGACTGAATGCGATAGAAGTAGCTGAGCAGGATGAAAGTAACCGAACCAACTTAGTTAAAGTCATTGTTCATGTCTGCGTTCCATTTTAGTGATTACCCTCCAGTTGGACAATGAATCATATTAAAGGAAGCTTTGATACTTACAGTTTGTCTGATAAAAAAATCCAGATGACTTTAGAAGCAATGATGAGTATTTGGGAAACTATTAGTCTTATTTCAAATTACTGAATTCAACTATCAGAAGAAAATTTTGGAGAGCAATTCCATTTATCACAGATTTCAAAAAAAGGTTGTACCATTCTTACAGTTCCAAGATTTTCAGCTGAGAAGACATATGAACATTCATGGCAAAAAAATTGCTACAACAGATACGTGTGGAATGAGTATCTCTAAGGTCAAGGATGTTATGCCAGTAAATGGCAAACACTCCACTACAGAACTGTAAAATGAAATGTTAAGTGTACACTATACTAGAGAGATAACAGTGATGGAACAAACAAATACAATAGCAAAATCAACTGGAAGAAAAATGAAACTTCAATTGTGAATAAAAAAATAATAATTCCAGATACAGTCCTCTAAAATATGCCTCCATCAATTGATTTTTCTAGGTCTTGCAGTGTGGAGTGTAAAATTATAAAATATATACATGTTTTGTCTACAATGTCTAAGATAGACAGATGAATGAACACACAAATATGGTAAATTCTGTTGCAGTTTGAACCAGAGATTATGAAAAACCATTAAAATAAACAAATAAATAGAATGCTTATGGGTTTGTTTATCTATGAATAGCTTAAAATGTATGGGAATTCACAGCTTCCTGTTTTTTCTGAGTAACTGGCCCCATCTATACATGCATTCATCCACCATGTCAATGCGGACAACTTGCAGATCTGCCTCTTCACTCCTAACTCCTTGCAGCCAGATTAAAATCCCAATCTGTTTCAAACAGATCTCTGAGGATGGCTAAAGTCAGGTCAGCCTCAGCTCTCCAACCTTTCTCCTCCATCAATATAGATAAAAATGACCATTTTGCCTGTCACTCAACACATGACTCTTCATTTTCAACTCTAATTTCTCTCCTGGCCCTCACATTCAACCAAAAACAGCCAGAAAGATTTTGACATATTTCTAGGATTATTTCTGTATGTACATCTTCACAACCAAAAACTTTTGTCCAAGCTCTTGTCACCTTGATTACTGCAACTTCTTTCCCCAGTTCTAATCTCATTCAAGTCCCATCCATCCAGAATGCCACCTCAATTAGCATTTTTAGCAATTAATCTGACCATGTGAATGCATGGATGTATTCTTCTTTGGTTCCTCCTTGGGCTTTTACTCATTCTGCACTCATATTTGAGGTAAAGTCCTTGTGAACAGCTCCAAAAATAATTTTCCTTCCTCCTGAATCCTCCTTAAAACTTACCTGCTCTGATTTCTTTCTCCTGAGAAACTTGACAATTAGGCTACTGCCAAGCATGCTGATCAATACAATCCAACTCCTCCTTACATTTCCTGCCCATGACCATTTTTTTACATTCATATTGTAAGCTTTTGGGGACAAAGACCACCGTCTCCTCTTCTTTCAACTGTATGTATGTTCCAAACACATTTCTACTTCACTCACTGAACTAAATACCCATAGTATTTAGACTTGCTTCTCAACATTTTATGCAAATACTACCATGTTTTAGAGGACTGCGTGACTGCTATCCTCACTGTAAACAGAGAACAATGCGTGGGTAACCAAGATTTGAAGTAAGCACCATTTAAATGATGCTTGAAGCCACACCAGAAACATTGCGGCCTGAATGAAGGAGACACAACGTGCAATTCTACTGAATTCTTTCCTAGGCCATAGGCCAATATAACTTCAACAAATGTATAGGGGTTATTTCCAGTGAATTGTGCTGTTCAAACATGCCTATACACACATCCTTCAGGATATCTGTGGTATACAATGATTTTCCACCACAGAGTTAATATGATTTTCAAAAGTCACCTGTACCCACCCTGGTCTAGTAAAACCATTCTAGCGGCCACTAGTACGTGTGTTGCCAATAGGTCTAGTAAAACTGTGTCAGCAGCCACTATGGTTTAGTGCATATGTTGCAGACAGGCTTTCAATCACAGTGTGGACAATCCCTGGCTGTCCACACTGGACAGTGGCTGAGCCACTGTCCTGGTTCTGGCGGGGATAGGGTTAATTTTTGGGCCCGGGACACAGGTATTCCATACTACCTGATGCCATGCCCAGTCCATAAGGGGGGAGCTGGCCAGGGGAGGGGGAGGAAGTCGGGGCTTGGGAGCAGGCTGGGGCTGCCCCGGTCGGTGGGTGAGCGCTGGTACAGTAACCCTGTGTGTGCATCCCTCCATCAGTGTTATTGTTGTTGTTTTCCTCTTTCCTTTGCTGTTGTGTTAAACTGCCTTTATCTCAACCCACGAGTTTTGCCTTTTTCTTCCGATTTTCCCCCACTGCCGTGGGGGTTGAGCAAGTGGTCACGTGGTTCTTTGTTGCCGGCTGAGGCCAAACCACGACAGTCCTTTTGGCGCCCAATGTGGGGCACGAAGGGTTGAGATAATGACAGACCCGACCAGAACTTGTTAAAACGAATGTTATATGCATTTATTATATTAGTTAAATAGTCAGTGGCCACAATGCTGCTTCGTTTGTTTGCGTGGCTGTGTTATGTAAATTCTTATCTGCTCTATGTACTCCCCGTGATGTTGTTTATCACCTCTGGCAGAGGGATCAGGATTATGATTTTGCTGTCCTGTGCAATATCAACTTATGATATGATAACATCAGTGTTTAGGCAATTATGCTGGGGAGTTTATGTGGTATTGCTGGCCTGCCCATACCTTGGGCACCGTCTCTCAGAATTTATTAATAATCACACCCAATCTATGGGGGAAACAGGGGGGGATACTTTCCCAACCTCTTTTGCCTCCCTTTTCTCCTTTGGGCCAGGTATGACAGTTTTTGAGAATTTTGAATATCCTTGGGATGCTCAAACCTATTGCGTGTTCCTATTGCTGTGTCTCCTGAATATGTTTCAGGTCTCGTTTAGGGTTAGGGTTTAGGGTTAAACAACTGTTTAAGACTACCCTCCAGAGAACTGCCCCGAGGCTGGATAGTCATGGGTGGCATGGCATATGGGAGAATATGGGCAGGTATCTAGAGAACTTCTCACCTCCAATGGTTTGGGACTTCAGCCCCGAACAACTACAGGACCCTGATAAAGTGATAGAATATTTGAAAGGAAAATGCTGTGGCTATTCCAGAGAGGCACAACTTACCGCACTGTGCTGGGCCCTGGCCAGTATCTACCAAATACTGCTCGGTATTGTGCAGCACCCTCAGGGGAAGGATGGGGAAACCAGACCTGCAGGCACCAAGGCCACTCCAGCCCCTGTGGCAGGCACCGAAGCCACTCCAGCCCTAGCCACTCCAGCCCCTGCGGGATGCACTGAGGCCACTCCAGCCCCGGTGACAAGCCAAGCAGCTAGGATCCCTGTCTAGGGAAGGGGGCATTGACAAGGCTATTGGGAAAAAGACACAAGCCCTCAGCCTCTGGAGGCGACTCCTGTCAGGCGTGAGGGAAAGGTACCCCTTCAGTGAAGATGATGTATGTCATCCAAGCAAGTGGACCACCATGGAAAGAGGTATCCAGTACCTGAGGGAATTAGCTGTGTGAGAGATGATTTATTATGATCCAGACAACACACAGTTACCCACAGATCCTGATTAAGTCCAGTGCACAAGGCCCATGTGGCGGAAGTTTGTACGGAGCACACCATCATCGTATGCCAACTCCTTGGCAGTGATAGAATGGAAAGGTGAAGAGGGACCAACGGTGGATGAGGTGGCTGGCCGACTACGGCGGTATGAAGAAAGTCCGTCTTCCCCCCTCATCTTAGCTGTAGAGAAACTTTCCCGGAAGGTCCAGCAACTTGAAGAGTCCTACTCCCCACCCGTACGGGCTAGCATCTCAGCTGTTAGGAGCAGGCGTTTCTCTACTCAAGAGAGAGAGTATAGAGGGTACACACCACAAGGCACCCTGTGGTTTTACCTGCATGACCACGGAGAGGACATGAGGAAATGGGATGAACAACCTACCTCAATCCTACAGGCACAGGTACATGAACTGCAAGGAAGAACAACCACAAAAGGGGATCCCTCTAGGAGAAGTGCCGCTCCAGTTTCCAGTGGGCAGTTCCCCAGACAGAGTAGAAGGCCTGATCTTACCTCTGATCCTCTTGAAGGGACTTTCAAGTGATTTCTGCAAGAAGTCAGTAACGGATACTACGACCAGGATTAGAGGGGCCCTGCCTCCACCCAGTGGTCCCCTGGGGGACAGGGACAACCGGGTTTATTGGATTGTGTGGATTCGGTGGCCTGGCACATCACACCCACAGGAGTATAAGGCTCTAGTGGACACCAGTGCACAGTGCACCTTAATACCATCAAGCTATAGAGGGGCAGAACCCATTTGTATTTCCGGGGTGACAGGAGGATCCCAAGAGTTGACTGTATTGGAAGCTGAGGTGAGCCTAACTGGGAATGATTGGCAAAAGCATCCCATTGTGACTGGCCCAGAGGCTCCATGCATCCTTGGTATAGACTACCTCAGGAGAGGGTATTTCAAGGACCCAAAAGGGTACCGGTGGGCTTTTGGCATAGCTGCCTTGGAGAC
>VFFE01008255.1:2585644-2688229 GCA_008921705.1 Burhinus oedicnemus | reverse complement strand
GGCAAAGGGAGGAGAGCCCTAGGTTTGGCTGGGAAAACTTGAACTCCAGCTGCAGTAACTTGCCTGATACATAAGGGAAAGCATTTCTATGTCCCAGGCTGTACTTTCCCAGTTTTGAAAGTAACTACAGTGATATTAATGTGCACTGTAAAGCACTTTTGGCACATTTCAACAGTAGGCATCCTAAGGTAGGTGTTGCTGTTACTGGGAGCAAACTGCCAGGGTAAATGGAGTGAACTGCTATCACTCCAAATGATTACTGAAGCTGAGAGTAAAATGTGGTTCACTGGTTTTCACTCCCTTTTTCCTATCTGGTATTTTAATAGCAAATGTCTGGTTTACATTTCTGAAGCCTCCCTTCTGACCTGCACTGTTCTGTATCCGACTCTTCTGTTTCATTTTCCAGTCTGCCAGCATGCAGGCTTTCTTCTTGAGCTACAGCTGTGTGTCTCTCCTGAGAGGCCTGTGGCCAGCATAGGTCCCCAAACTTCAGTGGCCATCTTTCTTGTAACATTAGTTTAATGTATTTATTAAACATCAATGAGCTCAAGTTTCTCAAGGGTCTGTCTGGGTAGCAAGAAGTCTTTGAAGAATTACCATTGCCTCTATTGGCCACAAATATGTTCTCAGTATGAAGCTATGGGAGAGTTGTTTTAATTCTAGATGGAAGGTCTTTTCTGTTGGAAATCTGGTATTGGCTGCCAACAAATAAGACAGAATTCCCAGACTGTTCCTACCATATTACAAATCTGGCCTCTTCAGCTATATTCTTGGCATTCTTCCTTACCGTAAAAAGTGTGTGAACATCTTGTCATACTCACTAAACCAGGACTTTGAGAAACATACTGGAATATTCATCAAGGGAAACCATGTAACTTGAAAATACGCACATCTTGAATAAATCATTTATTTTTGAAAGAGGTGGAATAAAGCTCTCTTTCATCTCTTGTAGTCATTTTATTAATATTGTTATTTTTTGCCCTTCATAATTAAAGGGAGTGGGTTTTTAGCCTTACAATGTATTCAATTTACCCTGTAGATTAGGGACAATTTTATTCTTAGTTTGAAATGTGGTGTATGGAACATTGACAATGAAATTGTGTTAATAAGCATAGCTTTATTAAAGATCTATACAAAATAAAAGGGAGGCTAGCTGATCCTTCTCTGTCTACTTTAAATCCAGAAAAATAACATAGATACTGCTATGGTAACCAGAACCGAGTAGTCTACCAAGACTGAGTTTATACTGCTCCTCTTGTTTCTTTACTTTGTTTGTGGCTGTTGAATTTCAAGAATGTAAAGATTTCAGATGAGGGCCTCACGGCCAAGCTAACTCTTTGGTTTAAAAAAAAACCCAACTAAATAAATAATTTAAATGTTGTCATAATTTTGCATGGGAGTGAAATTGACTCCTTTAACGTGGTTTTTTGGAAAGAGTTTTCCGGTCTTGGTTTTCCTGCTCACGAATCTCTCTTTCTTTGTAGCTCTCTGGCTCAGTGGATATTTAATTGTCTACCCAAAATGAAAGAGTTCCAGCAGGAGAGACAGACTCTATAAAGTCTACTGTTAGTATTATAGCTTCCTTTTACAAAAATAAATTGAACTTATAATTCTGGTATCAAAATGTCCTTGACCATGTCTCACAAAGGTCTGAATGCCTGTTACCCAGTTTTTGTCTCCTGCTAGGTTTCACCAGCTAAAATCCTTTTGCAGAGGAGAGTAGCTTTTACTCCTGTTTCTATATGGAAATGGACCATTTAATCTGCCCTTGAACTTAATAACGCTATTCTGCTAAGGGCCATGTCACAGATACAAGTAAGAGACTCTACACAGTAAGGGAAATCGTGTCAATTCACGTTCAGGACACTGACCCAAACAGAAGGGGATCTGAACCTTCCTTTCCTATGTTCCTCTCCACCCAGCTATTATTTAAGGGGAAAATTCTAGTTTTGGAGAGCTGGCATTTTCCAGAGAAAAAAAGTTCCATCAGAAACAGAAATTCCATATTAGTTCTCTCAGCATAGAAGGCCTAATAAAATTATTTCCTGGGTTTAAAAGAGAGTGGTTAGATATTTCCCTCAAGATATATATGCTTGGTAGGTTACCTACATGGGTGGAAGCTTTTCCTTACTGGTGCTTTCCAGTCAACCACTGATCTAAGCTGCTTTGGACATGAGTATTCATTTTTTTGCTATGCAAGCTGATGAAACTTCCAGAGAAGTATGTTGTTTTTCAGATTTTATATTCTCTACTCTGCCCAGGCTCTTTTCCAACTCTTGTTATGCACAACTGGAATAACTCCAAGTGGAGGACAATAATACAACTCCTACCATCTAAATGTAGCTGCCTTATTTAAGGGGTTTGTTCCTTACGTTCACCATGTTGCCTCAGCATTTAATAGGCCCAGAGTGTCTTGGTAGGCTCCTGGCCAGCATTGTCCTCTGCAAAAAGCATTACTAACTAGCACACAGAAGTGTATTAACTTAGGACTCTTAACTTCCTCACTCAGGAATCCAGCTTGAGCAATTGAGGTTAGTCTGTGCAAATATCCCACAATTATGGCCCTCCTGTTGCTCCACATGACATTGCATGTTCAGCCATGGAAGGTACAGGAAGAAAACGCACCAGCCCCCAGACCACTTTGGTGGCCCTCCACAGAACTCACTTCATGTTATCAGTGTATTTAATATGCTGTGACAGCACCCTAAACAACCAGCCAGCTGCAGGTAACAAGTCTAGAGAACTGCGGTATGTCTGTCCTCCACGCTACAATATAAATGTGCCCTAATATTGTCATATAGTCATTAGTAACAGTTGTCTGTATCTGGCAGCTGCTCCCTCGGGTGGTTGGAAGGAGGGCAGCCGTCAGCTCTGCCTTCATTCCTTAGTGTGCTCTGGTCCCATGCTTTGTCAGGACTAGGCAATATTGGTAGTGGAGAGGTATAATTCACCGGCTCCTTAGAGGAGCTTGTATCGTTCTGTGTTTGTCTTGCTTTCGGGCAGGTGTCAGTGCTGTAACACGGCTGTGTAAACTCTTGAATAGCACAGTGCATGGTTGCTCTGGATACCATTTGTTTATTGGGACAGGGGATGTACCAAGGTTCCTATAAAATGATGTTGTCCAGAGGCTCCGTATTTTGATAGTAGAGAAGCGTGAGCCACTAAGTCTTGACCTTTTCCCTTGTGACTGGAATTTCTTCTGCCCACTGGCTTTATTGCTAGCACAGCAGCACAGAAATGGTGACTTTAGAGGAGGATATGATGCAGGCAGAGAAGAAATTGTGAAAAGGAAGTTGCTGTTATCAGTACCAGCATGGTTATGTTTATTTTTTTAGGTAGCCTGCTGGTTGGCTTAAACTAGGAAGACCAGTAAAACTTTCATCACCTGAAGTTTCTTTGTATGGAGAAGTATCTGCCTTTGACCAGTTGCACAGGATCACTTCTTGCAATGGCATTGCTTTCAGTTTGCAAGGAATCTCTGCTGCCCATTGAAGCATGATACTTTGGAAAGGGAGTAACTTGATACCTTTAGCGGAAGGGTAACATTCTCCTCTGCACTGAGTATTCCTGTTGTGGAATACAAATGAAGGTTTACAGCTGGTCATTCAGTAAAGCTTATTAGAGTGAGCTTCATTAGCTCTTTTGTATGATTTTGCTAAAGGCTAAGCAGTATTCTTTATGTCTTTGTTACTTTTTGTGCATGCTTGTATGCAATCTAAATATAGGAACCTATAGAGATGCCATTGGTTACAGAAGACACAGCTGTGGAGTTATTATTTACAATCAAATTAGAGAAAAAGAACAATGGAAGGGAACAGAGACCCCACTAATAACTGCTGGGAGCTTTGATTGAAATACTGTTTTTTCTTATATCCAAATGTATCATCAAGAGAGAAACAACTCTGTATGGTGGCTTTATTACTGGAGTACTAGACTATGTTGTTTTTTCATTGCCAAATTTTACTTTTTATCTATGTTGTTCACTGTTTTATACAACTACTGTCTCATATTACTGTCTCTATTGCTTTTATTTTTCTTATTTTCTTTCTCTCATAAATTGCTGGATTCCACTGTGGCATTCTAAGGAGAAAAGAATTCAAACCCAGCATCCCCCTTCCTTAATTAAAACCAAACTGCAGAGCTGGTACCACAGAAATGAAAGGAAACATCATTTTCCCGAATCAGTGATGTCATTCCATCACATCATTGGCTGCCGAAGAGGCTCGAAGACTAATATTGGCATCCTCAGAAAAAACAAGCTCTAGATTTATGGTTATTTTAAGCCCACCTTCTTATTGTTCAAGTCTGTTCAGCAAAATTCTCCCAGATACCTCTGTTTCGCCATATTGACTTCATGCACGTTTTGTCATGACAGTATGCTATGGTGCTCCTGTCGTGTAACACCCTCCTGTCAGGTTGTATTTAACACTCTGCTGCAACCTACTGATGCTCTGAGGAACTACACATTAGGCAATCCATACTAAGCCTCTTCCCTCCTCAGCCCCACCCAAGCATAAGGTTTAAAATGATTTAAGCACTCCATTTTCAGCACTTATGGCATCATTGTTTGGAGGGGAATGCTCTTCTATTTTGGCATTTCTATATTTGAAAGTTTCCTATAATGCAAACTTAAAATGAGTTTCAGGTTCTGAAAATGGCTGTCAAGTTTGATGAACACAGCAGGATGAACAGATTGTAAAGTCACTAACATGACGAATTGTTTCCTTCACTGTTACATTCTTTTCAAAGCTTCAGTAATTTGTCTGAATTTATGCAGAATGATTAAAAAAAGTCAGCTTTGATAACGGTTAGTAAGCATTCACTGTTCAGGAGCAACTTGCTCTGTTAAGCTACCGAGAATGGTAATCTGCATAGACGGTAGCAGGGTTTTTCTCCTGTAAGGTGCCTTAATACCAAGGTGCATGGCAATTGCTGTGTGCCCCTGTTAGCGGTTTGTCTTCAAAAAGCTGTGGAAAGATGAATGGAATTCTCAAAGGCACGTAGCTGCTAAGTCTTACTAATTTTAGTAGAAATGGGGAACCTAACGCTGAGCTGGCCTGAGAGACAAGATAACTGTTATAGCTGTAAAGCTGAAATGATGGTTGCTTAAGAATGTGACTGTTAAATGTTAGGATAAGACTAACAAGCAGGATTTCTAGCCGAGGTCTACACAAGATACCTGTACAAAGATGATAGGTAGATGGGGAAACATCCAAATTCAACTTTCGAAATTATGCTATATGCTCTGATAGGTCCAGGTGATGATGGGAGCTTAAGTGTAAGGAAACATGTAGAAGGATGACTAAATAAGTGGAAAAGAGAACTACAGACTTGGCACTTTGGATCTACGTGCCCAGGTAGTTGTACTTTATGGTGTGCTTTTGAATGACTAGACCAGCTTTCTCTACATACTCTCTGCACAGGGCACCTGGCTGGAGTCCATCCCTAAATCAAGGCTCTCCTAAGTCAGGAGAGAAGTAGCTGATGAGAGGGCAGACTCGGAGAGGTTGTTGTTAGTTGGTCATGGGCTGTGGGTTATGGCCACACTTGGAAAGTCCTTGCGACCACACTCACACCACCCTGTGGGAGAGGCAGGGCCTGGCAGGAAGTAGTGACTCATGGCCAGTGTTTCTGCAGGTCTCGTTAGATGCCATTCTGCAAGTCACCAAGTTGGTCTTCATCCTCATTGCTAGTGGAGGGTAATCACACATTCCCAGGACTGGCCTAGAACACCAGTTACTGTTCAAAATGAGATCAGTGTTAGTCAGAGGATCTGGAGAGGCTCACAGTCTCCCAGTCTCCCAGAAGCTGTCCTAGTGTACCTTGGGATTTTTAGCATTTAAAACAGTTCCCAAATGACAGATTAAGAAATTGATTCCAGAGGGTGCCATGCTTTCTACTTCAGTGTACTTAAGCAGGAGCTGAGGAAAAAAAACTAGCATAAAAAACCTGGAAAGGTAAGTGTTGCTTTCCCGTTGGCATTCTGACTTCACCAGCCTACTGAGCCACTTCCAAGTTTAAGCCTCAGACCTCAAGAGGGAGCTCATAAGTACTCTGCTGGCTTATTTATTATATCCTTTAAATTTGAACCAAAAAAATTCCTCATTTTAGAGGCACACAGATCACTGATCTGAACTGTAGGTCTTTGCTCCATGTCCAATTTTTACATTTTAAATCCACCACAGTGCTATTGAGTAATGCCTGGCTTTGTGTGAAGACCTTTGGGATGGCAGGGCCATATCTGGAGCTGATTTAAGTTCCTACACACTCAGCATTAGTCAGAGAATGAGAACATGCTTCCGTATTTCTTATAACAGACATCAGAAAAGAAACAGGGAAGAAGTATTTTGAGGTTTAGCCTGAAAGGAGAATTCAGCAGTCTGCCTCCACACCAGAGAGGGGACACAGGCCCTTCCCTCCGCTGATCCTTACCTGCACTAGTTTTCCCTGATCATTGAGTCCCTCAGAGATGAGGGTGTTCAGCATTTCATACAGGCCCCACTCACAATCTCAAGACCTAGTGCTCACCCCCTGTGACTTACCAGTCACCTCACATCGATCAGACTTCACTGCCACTCTAGCAGTGATTTCCCAGCGAGAGCCCTATGTGATAGGTTTACTATTAATTGGTGTTTGGCTCAGCCCACACACTGACCCCACTCAAGGTACATCATATAACCTTATTCCTTTTCTGAAGACTGCCTTCAAGTAACTGAAGCCAGCAGCCTGTACCTGTCTGAGAGGTTATATTAAGAAGTTGTCTGTCTGGCACTGTGTTAACTGTGGAAAGCAGTAAATTGCAAGGTAACATTAAGGAAGTGGTTCATGGAACATGTGCTCCAAGGGGAGTCCTCATGTGACTGTAGTTGCAGCATCGCTGTGGGTCTGGAAGGCAGCCAGGGGTGGCAGGACATGCTTGAAATGTCCTGTTCTGCTCACAGTGCTTCCATGCCCTGCCACCTGCTTCCGTGTCTGAGCCTGAGATGTTCTTTGTTAGTTTTGGTATCAATAACCAAACCAGAGTAAACCAGTTATTTCTCTATTAGGACCTCTAAGTGTCTGTCGGCACAGAATGGTCTAGCGGATGAAAGCTCCGGAAGGGGAATGATCTGGGAGCAGAAGTTCATTAGGCTGTGGATGGCTTGGGTAAGGACAGGTAGGAGACAGAGGTATGAAATATTGTATTATTTCTGGGGAGTGGAAACCTCTCCATGATATTCTCTAGAGGGAAGATGATGCTTTTATTTAACACTGGCAGTGGAAGATGGATTATCGGAATACTTGGAGGAAATTGTGTGAGGAGATGAGTTAAGAGCTATTAATCAACAAGGACTGCTAAATTGAAACAAATGCAATCCAATATACTCCAGACTGTCCTGGGCACCAGAACACTTACACAGATTGGGATCACGAGAAAATAATTTATGCTGGAGAAGTTTCAATCCAGGAGGAAATTATAAGCATATGTTTTGGGGCAGCTGTAACCTAAAGCATTGTGGAATATGAGTCTTCCTAATTAATATTGCAAAAGCAAAGACACCAGCATCTGCAGTGCTACCTTTAGTATATTAGCAAATTACTCTTAGTAATAGGAGTACTCCTAGATAACAAGACTTTGAGCCTGATGCTGGCAAATTAATTATCAGATCAGAGAGCGTCCTGCTGATTAGACAAAATGGCTGAATAGAAATAGGATAGACAATGTATTATATAGATGGAAAATATATCAGAAGAACCTAAAACATATGGAAAGCATTTTTAAGACTGTGAAGGGGGAAAATCGCTGGATCAAACTTGTGGAATCTGAAGTAAGAAATGTACTCTGTGAAGCATGGAAGTTTTGAAGCTAGAGAGAGACCTTAAAATTCTGTTTTATGTCTTTGTTCTTTTCTTCCTTTCTTCACTTCCTTATAAAATAACTGTTCTTATGTGAACCCACAGGTCACAACCAGGCACAGAGTAGTGCCAGCCCACAGTTGCAGCGGTGCCGAGTGTCACTCCCTTCCTACTTCGGAAGGCGGTAGGACTTCTCTTTCCCTCACTGTGGCAGCCCTGCACCCAGCCCAGCTTTCCCAACCAATGTGATCTGCATATTTTGCTAGCAAAATTATCTGTTATTTTGAATTCTACTGAAGAGCTGAGAGAGGGATAGAACTTGTTTGGAAATAGGTAGAAATTAAAGTCTGTGAAAGAAAAGAATACCTGCAAGTGGTGCATAGAAGGCAAAGATGTCCTATAAATGCAAAGCTTGTGGGTAGACTGTTTGGTAATGGCTTGCACCTTCCTTAAGAATATGCAGCAAATCTGGCACAGAAGATGATGTATGCATTTTTCTAGGCCGCTGACTCCAGATAAACGTTCTGACGTTTGCCATTCTGAAAAAGCAGTTGTGATACTACAGACCATTGTTTCTTTCCCATCTTTTGTCTTGAAAACAGCGTGCCAAGTGGTTTAAAATCTCTGGCTGTTCGGGGGCCACTAAGAGTTAACAGGAGATGGCACCGCTGTGCCTGTTAAAACCCAAGCCGGCGGGCTCTTGCCTGGAGGGGCCGCTAACCATCAGCTGTGTTTGAACACAGCGGGAATTTAAAGCTAGTTCCCAAAAAAGGGATTTGCCACCCAGCTTGCAACCAGGTGGAGCTCAGGTGGTTTAACTGCAAAGTTGTGATCCTGCAAACCCTGCCAAACTGCTGCCTAAGCATGTAAGCAACACAGACAGCCCCGCTCCATTTGATAGTGCCCTGTGTGTCCAACAGTATGTTTTTCAGAGCACACATAGTGCATGTTGATAGGAGCAGGCTCACTTGTGGCTAAGGCTTTGTTTCAAGACACATTTCTTAAGCAAAAGGCGCGCAGGAATTCGTTGTCCTAAACTGTCCTCTTTAAACCACTTTGCCTTTTGGTATTTTGCATTTGGACTGATTTTGTAGAAAATAGGCGATTGGAACTGTTTTTCCCCTTCTTGAGAGATGTCAGACCCACGTTTCCCATTCCTTTGGCTATACTGTAAGCAGCAGGAACTCCTCTGTCTCTCGTTGAAGTCCTACCACTATACAAACATAATTCAGATCTCTGTGGAAATACAGAAAGAGAACACACACACAACAAAGTGAACTTATCCTTGTATTTTGGCATTCTGCAAGAATGCTGAAGTATTCTATGTCAAGTAGTACAGCTATGTTTTTAACTGAGTTTTTGATCTCGTCCGAAGTCATTCACTAGAATTTGCAATAAAAATCCGTGCCCAGGCTGGAACCCCAAACCAAATTTCCTGCCTTCAAGTCTTCCCATCATAACTGAAAGTACTGTAGTCTGATATTGACCATTTGGGAAAGTAATTTTCTGCTTGTTTTTTCATATAAATCCATGTTAAGAGGAGAT
This sequence comes from Burhinus oedicnemus, assembly GCA_008921705.1. NCBI lineage: Eukaryota > Metazoa > Chordata > Aves > Charadriiformes > Burhinidae > Burhinus > Burhinus oedicnemus. Next base: position 2,678,848 of record VFFE01008255.1, on the reverse strand, counting down.
GCCCCACTGAAGAACAAGATGCACTTGTTTTTCACCTTGTAAATGTCATTTTCTCATTTAAATACTGATGTTTCTGTTGCATGTGTGTGCATGTGGCATTTGCCTTTATGTGTGTGTAGCTTCAGAGCTTTAGAGAAAGTTTGAAAACATCAGATGAAAAGCTGAGAAGACAATTTGTTGTATCCATAGGGCTGACAACCAGTTTAAATACTATAATAAACAATATGGAGGGTTAAATATAGACTAAAAGTAGTCAATTGTAATAGTAAGTAAGCAAAGACTGGGAGGAGGTGGGGTACCATGACTAATATGTGGTACCTAGTATAAAACTAGACATGAAACATGTCACGGTCTCACCAGCAAGATAATGTCAAAAGGGCTAATTTACCCAATGATATGAGTTTAATGTGAAATAAATAATCACAGAACATTTCAAATTCTACCCAGTCTTTTCCCCTCTGATATTAAATGAAAGTGCTGTAAAATTTTAAAGTGCGTGATATTTCTATTTGAAAAGCTTTCATGGGGAAGAGCTCTTAAACTTTTTTTTTCCCCCGGCATATTGGATGTTACTTTACTCTCCAACGTTTGTGGTGCCTCCAGGACAACTCTTGAATGTTACTGTCCTATATATACATAAAGACAATGTGTGTGGGAAGGGGGATATATTTTTTAGGCTCTGAGTTACAATCCTTGATCTTCCAAAACTCATGTACAGGAATAGAGAAATGTTACAGTACTGGAACATACTAGCTAACTGTTATAGTACTGTAATACATGTATAAACACTGATCTCTATCATGCTTCTACAAACTGGATATAGTTCTCTGGCAGGGTAACTGCACAGGTATATAAACCATATGGTGGAAAATCTTTGGGAAACAGACCACATTCTGGTGGTGCAGTACAGGATCTCACCCCTGCATTTAAGCATGCAAGAGTTCTGTATTTGGTGTCTTTCCATCATAATTCTCAATTCTCCATTGTTAACAGAAGTTGGCTCACTCAAGGCCTTTTGTTGTCCTATTGCCCTCATCTCTCAACAGAAGTCTTTTTTTTTTTATTATAGAAATCCTCAACCAGCATATTAAATCCCACTGTTTTGCAGATACAAAAATATAGTGTCTGTAGGAACGTGAACGCCTGTTAATTTGAAGCATTGTTATGATCAGTGCTTTAGCTCTTGAGTAGCTGGGCTGTACTAGACTCTTTTCAGCCCTTCTGTTCTATTCCCACTCTTGGGCAAATTCAGTGCTAGCTACAAACTGTCTGGAAAAAAAGAGCATGCAGTGGTCTCAGTAGGAGACATGCTCAATTTTCATTGTAAAATAGGCAGACTTTGACCTTAACAAGAACATAACAAACTTGTATTGTTTGTTCCTTGATGCTATTCCTTAAAACAGTTCTACAGGAATTGTTTTGTCTGTTGCTGTATCTCCTTCATTAGCTACTTTGGATAGGTACATCACTGATTAGATGTTTCTGCCCCTGACTCTCTTCCCCCCTCCAGGCCTCTACTTCCACTCTGAACCTTTACCCTGCATTGTGTTGGGAAGGATATGGATCTGACTGGCTTTTATTGTTACTTGAAATTCCTCACTGCGTTTCAAATGCTGATTTATTGAAATGTCTACCAAAAGCTGCTGTGTGCCCCCACCAAATGAGACAAAGAAGGCACAGCATAAAAATCTCACTGGCCGACTATGGGATTTAACACCATTGGAAGTTGAAGTACCTGGCTGCTACTTCCCTACAAAATTAAAATTCAGAAGATGCTGACTCTGCTAGTCTCTTGCTGCTGTCTAAACTTATACCAGTGCCCTAAGTCATCACATTTTGGCTTCTTGAGCTGAAGAATATGTCATTCTGGGCAGTATTAAGTACCAGTGCACAAAAGTAATGCTTAAAGCCTTTTAGGATTCACAGTCTGCGTCCTTCTGACTTACTCACCTGCAGAGCACAGTCTGATAGTTTCCAAGTCTGCCTGACAGATTGGGGCAGGGTTCTTGTGGAGAACATCCCTCAAGAGTGAAAGGAAATGGCATGCACGCCTTATCCAGCAGCTCAGTGGTTAGGGCACTCATCTGAAATGCTGGAATTCTCAGGTCAGCTTACTGTTAAGGTGAGTTCATCTGAATCCCTTTCTCCCAGGATAATGCCCTTAATCTCTGGCTATGAGGTTGAGGTACCCAGCCTCAGACTGCACCAAGACATCACAGCCAGTTTTCAGCACCCTTCCACTTTTCCTAAGGATTCCTCTGTCTGTTATTACTATGTGGCTGTGTATCTGTCACTGCAGGGGACTTCTGGAGTTGCACTTGTGCATGGACAGTAAGGCTGGTCACGGGACACGGGAAAGGTGGGAGCGTATGACATCAAGTCTATTTCGCTGCTGCAATAGAAAGCTGGAATACTATTGCCTTTATGGTGTGTGCTGCAATCAAATAAGGATTGAGATAGAGAGGGTATGAAAAACTAGAGGAACTGGCAATTACTTGGAAGAGGAGAGGCATGTAAATCTGGGCAGTTTATTTCTTCTCTGTGCACTGTGTAGCCCAGATTGCCTAAGCAATAGATTTGTCAAAACGCTTGCATTCAGACAGTGAAATTTTCTTCTTTGAAAGACCAACTGGCCTTCCAGAGCAGAGTTGTCCTATATCTGATATGAGTCATACTCATAACACATTCCCACATGACATGCTCATAAACAGACTAAGGCAGCGTGGTCTAGATGAAATCATCATTAGCTGAGTACACAACAGGTTGAAAACTGTCCAAAGGTTAGGTATCAATTGGTTTGCTAAAACAGGAGGAAATTTCAAGAGAATGCTGTCCTAAGTCTAACTGTAATTAATATTTTTGCTAGTGACATAAGAGTAGAAGAAATATTATCTGTTTACATTTGTAGATGATGCTGTGCAGGGAAGGGTTGCAAGTGCTTTGATGCAGAAGATAACGTTATTCAGAAGCTTAAGAAATGGTCTGAAATTCACCACTTGACATTCAGTCCAGCTCCAAAGCATTGCATTTCAGAGAAATCAGATGCACAAATATGAAATAGGAGAGTAACTAGCCAAGCAGCAGAAAGATGCAGGAGTGTCTGGCACCTAGATAGGAACACCAAGATGGTGATGTTACTGTAAAGGCAAATCTCTTAGTGATGAGAAAAATTAGAGAGTTTAGTCCAGGAAGAAAAGAAGGCAGAGGGTATGTGGAGGGAAGGGACATAATACCTAGCCTTGGAGGTATCCTTGACCCTGCCTCTGGAAAGGAAGATAAACTACATGAACGCTTACAACCCCTATGACCATACACGTCTTTTCTACGTGAACACTTCCTTACCTAACCTGAGGCAAGTTGAGGAAAAAAGAGAGAATGTAAAATGGAATAAATAATGACAAGTGAATTGGGTTTTTAGTATTAACGGATTATTAATATTCTTTCTGGTTTAATCATCTAATTGTAACTTCGCACTATAGGTGGGAAACTATTTACAGGGGCAGAGCTTATCTCCCACCTGTGACTAATCAGCTGGCAAAAACTCAAGTGTTGCCACCCCAAGCGAAATCTGGGTAGCGATAGAGCTTTAAAGAGGGACTTTACAGTGTGAGCCTACAGAGAAGGGAGAGACCGGTAATATTCACGCTTTTGTTTATGGCATGTGTTATGTCCAATTTGCATGCATCATTCCACTTCTATGTAAGTGTAACGTGATGAGAAATTGTGCCTAGAAGTTTTAAGCTGTTGGGGTCCATGTAAAAACAACACTTAAGGACACAGTCAGGGACTCCCTGCATGGTAAACTGGAAATTCAGAGAACTATGATTATTAATGTGCCATTAATGATAAATATTTACATTCTAGTCATAAAAGTAATCTTGATGTTAGCCCCTGATGCTTTTGCTATTATCCCTCAAAGGAGCTATTGAGTGTCACAGATCTGTGTCATCTTATGGCTGAGTAAGGAGAAAATGTCTTATTCCAAAGAAAAGTTGAAGAAATGAACTTAAGGAAGATCAAGCAGCTCAGAAAACAGAGCAGCCGTCTACTTGTGGTGGGCCCAGAGGCACAGCTAAAGCCACCTGGGCAGCTTACCACGTAGGCCGATGCTGATGCTAGAGACTTTTTTTTAGAGTTTGATATCTGGCTACTCAGCTCACTGATCTAGGAGAAATACATACACAGTGTATGCCTGCGTGCATGTGCAATATCAAATCCCAGGTAGTACACTAATGCAGCCTGTAATACTTGTGTTCTCTGATATTTTTAGTGCTCTTTGTTACATGTTTAAAGTTGCATCTTTTTTCAGCTTTCTAAATGTAGTCATCTTTTAAGAAGAATTGTTTATGAAAATGGCACCTTCTCGGCATCTAGGTCTGCTTTTTACACTTCTGTGAACTCCACCTGCTGCTTGCAGTGCCAAAGCATTTTCAGTTTCCTAGTCCCATCAGCTCTCCAGATGTGGGTAGGAGGGAAGCATGTCTTTTCTGTTCCCTTATCTCTGATCCACCCATGAGTCATTCCCAGTTGATTGTTGCCTTATAAACTGCTGAGAGACAGTGGGGCTGTAGTGGAACCTCATTTGGACCTGGATGCTACAGTGATTTGACCTGCTGGGAATATCTGTCACAGTTGATAATAAATGCTGCAGTAAGTAAATGTAAAAAACCAGGTGGCTTATTATCATAGGTGCTGAAGGCAAAAGCTGGACCAAACACATTCTGCCTGACTCTTTTCACTCTGGGAGGTAACAGTGAAGGCCATCTTTTAAACTTACTTTCTTTTCTGCACTTGGGGAAATAAGGGGTTCTATGTTCCATTGCATAGATGGTAAAGTGAAAGGTAGCATATAGATAAAAGGAGGTGGTAATTATTGTGAAAATCTTCTTCTAAATGGTATGGCTGCATCTTCCCGCTCTGCCACATTAATTTAACTTCTATGGAAGTTAAATGAGAATACATGTGTACATTTCAGGAAAGAGTTTGTCCCTCATATGAAAAATGTACTTCAGTGGTAAGTAAGTTGAAATCTTTTTGCTTACGCAGGGGAGAATGCCAAAGACCAGTGAAATTAGTGGATTTAGTCCCATTAACTTTAATGAGATTTGATCAGTCTCAATAATGTGATGTATTGTTACTATCTCCTAAAATCAAGAATCTGATAACAGCTTCAGAGTACAGTTGCAAGACAGTTTTTTAACACTCTTCTCTAGTTACGTTAAGATATAAAGTTACCCTAAGCAGAGTACTTCTTATTCCATTTTGTTGAATGTTTTTATTTATGAGTACAGAAGGAGAGAGATGTTGGCACCTGCCGTTGTTACAGTCAGTGGGACAGAATTATTTTATGTTGACTGATGTTGGCAAAAGTGCACGTTTAGCTTTTCAGTTGATCTCCTTGGGTAGCTGTCTCCATAGGACGTTATGCAGCTATCATGCCCATCTATGTTTTCATTTTATAACAAATCACTTCTGAATATTATTAGTATTTTTGTACTCTGTTACTGTATCAGTACTTATGTTTATAGATGTTAGCATATACCCCCAAAGATTCAAGAAATTCATCAGAAAGAAGACATTTGATTCTCCAGTGTGTAATATGCTCACGCTGCCTGCTGCTTTCATTTACATCATATGAGATACAATCTGAGCTTGACCTCAAATTGACCCTGTTGCTGGATAGGTGAAAAGCATTTTTGTTTAAAATACAATGAGTCATTTTAATTTATTATGTATCTAAATTTAAATTAAAAGTAATCCTGTTGCCGTTCCATTGTTGCTGTTTGTAAATAGCAGGTGATAGCTCAAAGGCATACAAACTTCAAATATTTATATGATGCAAGCAAATCGGACACAGAGGCAGCTTCTAAACTCACAGAAATTAGATTAAACTCCAGATTTTCACTTACGTAAATCAGTTATAATCAGCTGCTAGGCAAAGAGTTTATAGGTCAATGAGAACCTTTTCCCCTCTTTCTCCTGCCAATGCATCCTTGAGATTTGTTGAGATTTTTGTTATTTTTGACCTGTTTGTGACTGGATATGAGGGAGAGGAGGAAGATAATTTGATTATTTCCTTTTTTATTCCACAAGCTTGCCTGTGCTTATGAACAAAGAGCAAAGCAGCAACGTTTGGCAAAATAAACCTCTAGGAAGTAAATTTCAGAATGCCTGTTTACATTTTTTTTCTGACACGTGTTTATAGTGTAGCACTTTGTTCAATTCATCTGACTCAGAAGTGGGGGTGGGCCCAAGAGTCTTCTAGCTTGGAAGATGAAGGTCTCTGGATGTTTTATAGAGTACCAGAATACATCAGTTTGCTCTTCAAAACTATTCTGAGCGTTTTCCACAAATAAGTCATCTCTAGCAATGGTGTTTTTGCAGTGTCCAGATGAGATTCCAGAGGGGCTGTGGGAGGCACCTTAAATCTTTCTGCATTTTGGTGGCAAAGTGAGTGGGGAGACTTGGTCTCACAGCCTGTGCTTGTGCATGCAGCGAAACCAAAAGTGATTTCGAACACTTTGTGTGAGAGGCAGGAGGAGAAACAGAGAACAAAACTTAGCCCTTCCCCAAAACCACATGATGTGGCCATGTTTCCACTTCAAGGAGCGGGCTTTAAGAGCCGGCATGTGTGTGTTTGTGGTAGAGACTAGACTGTGCACTGAAGGCAGAGATGCCTGCTGTGGCACAGCCCAACAGTCAGGAGGGCTGGTGCCATGGGTCTTAGTCGATTTTCTAGCATGGTGGTAGAATGCTAGTCTCAGAGGGAGCAGTCGAAAGGCCTCTGCTTTTCCTGCGACATTTGAGGACAATTCCTCCACCTGCGCAGGCAGAATTTACCAATGGGAGACAGTGGAAAGAAGGTAAAGAGCAGGGCAGAGGCCACTCACCGCAGTTCCTGGCTGTAGTTAGGGATGCGCAAGCTGGTGGCATGTATTCCCTGTTCAACCTCCTCCACAAGTGGAATGCTCTGACTGCAAACTCCAGCAGGCAGATTTGCATCCACTCTTCCATTTTTTTGCTCAAATGAAGCAAAAAAGAAAAAAAAATCTTTCCTCCCCAAAAGACGGTACTGAATCGTGTCCCATATCTTGTCCTTATCACATATGTTCTGCCACGCAGAATTTGCAGTCACCAGGGCAGCCATTTCCCACCACTGCTCCTGGCCCTGGCAGCAGTACATTGATCACTAGAGGCATCTTTCTGCACCCCAACCAACCACCACGTGAACTGGGCAATGGTAGGCTCACACTTCACTTCCTATTCCTTTGAACTGGATCTGCACTCTATCGAAACCTGCTTCCACCTTTTTTAAAATGACTGAACTGTATACTGGCCTTTCTGCCTTACTTGTATTGTCTGGTTCATTCTTTGCTTATGGTTATTGTCTGCCTTTTCAAAGGAGCTGACTGCATTTGCATAGGTGCAATGCCCAAGAGGTTTGGCAGAGATCAAGAGAGGTTGGCTGGTTTTGCTGTTCATTTTTATACCATAGACATTATAGTCTATGTGCTCTGCATTTTCATGAAGGAAGAGAGTTTTGTGCAATATCTGCTTGTAAAAAGGAGAATATGGCAAAGCATCCAGCTTTTACCCAAGAAGATTACCCATTCAGTTCTGGGTGCATTCAGCACTCGCCCCAGTTCATTTCCGTTGGGAATTTGTACCTGTGAGGTAGCAGGCTAAACACAATTGAAAATAAAATTCAGAGGTCATGAGACCCATCCTACTAATCATTTCAGGCAGTAGAAAAATCAAGTAGACTGTGTGTTTAGAAAAGAAAAAGAAGTCTCCTGGAATGCAATCCTCAATGCCAAGTACACTTTGTGTAGAGTACCATGGAAAAACAGCATTTAAAAATGGAAAGGTCAGGATCTCGACCTGGTTGACTTCCACAAATGGTAAAATATGCTTACTGTGGAAGAAGAATATGTGTCATGGAGGTACGGGACAAGAGAGTGAGAAATAATAGTGTGAAGGCAATTAATCTTGCCTTTAGTATCATCTACTAAGTGCAGTGAAAAATGTGCAGGTGGAGCTCTTACTAGAAGTTTCAAGCTGCTCTGAATATTCCTAAATGAAGACTGTGATCACATGGAATTACCTTAAGCTTTCAAGCTAGAGAGATATCTATAATGATGCACGCTTGTCAAGAGCTATGTGGAACAGGTAAAATTTCTACATGGAAAGGTAAAGCCTGCTTGACATATAGTTTTCTTTGTGTGATTATATGCAATTTCACCAATGCAAAATATGACATAGATATGTGCCTGTCGTGACAACTGACCTCAGTCTGTTTACAAGTGGCTTGGTGTCGCAATTAAATCATGAATAAAATTGTATCAGTCATACCAAATGGAGTCTCTCAGCAATGCATATTTGATGTAACTGATAATGGAGAAATATTTGGAAATTAAGAACACATCAGTCATCCAGTGATTAAGACAAACTTGGAATTGATTTGACATGATTTTCCTTGCAGCTTCCATGTTAGAATTTTAGGAGAATATCTAAAATGGACCTAACGACATGGCAGAGAGAGGACGTGAAGAATGAGTCTTAGAAGGGCCATGCTGCTCAGTGCTGCCATGCCTGAGAATTTGTAACAGCTTTGCAGGGTGAAACTTATAAACACCAAACTTGTTATTTTCTGCATACTTAAAAAAGGTTCTCCATATTTAAAGACGCCCGTAGTCCAGTGGGTGCCAGAGCACTTACAGGATAAGACGGATGTCTTGTGAATCATGCAGTAATGCTTCTGCTCCATAAAGGTGCCTAAATACATGTGTGAATCTTCTCCTAAGAGGCTAATACAGTGGTTGCAAATTCAAGGGTTTATTTTTGCACAGCTGCAGTGGAAAGCACTTTATGTTCTAGCTAGGTATTTATAATGCTGTTCTTAATGTAGCATCTGAATGTCTCATAAACAATATTGATCCTGCACTTGTACCATATTGAAGGGGAAAGTACCTTTTTACTGGGGAGAATGATGAATGAGAATTATACAGCTGGCCAGAAAATGGAATACAGTATTCAGATGAAAATTTCTAGTGAAGCTCCAGATCTGAATGATAAACAGTTTAAAATAATTAAAATAATTAACATTAAATTAATATTAATTCCTTTTGTTCTTAAAAATATTTACTTACAGCCATATCTAGCCTGTTACTTGTTCAGACCTTGTGAACTAAACATTTGAACACCTTTAAACTACATCCACGGTGAGGTAGCAAAGTGCTACTTTTCCCATTTTTCAGAGGAAAGTCAGAGTAAGATAAATTCTGCAGAATAGCAATCAACTCAGGTGTCCAGCCTATTGCCTTAACCATTAGGTTGTGCCCCAGGTTGTGCCCCCTTTACATTTAACATTATACAAGTTTAAGACTATGCAAATACTGCCACATAAAAACTGACAGTAAATATTAAATCTTCAATAGATGCAGCTGTATAGCTTCTGCAGGGGGAGGCTGGAGGCCATACAGCTGAATGTGCCCTCTGTCATTAAATAACTGCAAGGCAACCTCACATTTTACATCTCTTACACCAAGTATAACTGTGAATGAAAATAATTTTCCCTTAAATTTTTTGCTTTCCTTGTTTGACCCCTCTAGTAATAAGTTTTATCTTTTAAAAGAGCAGTTCCACCGGTCCCATAAGGCACTTGTAGATAGCCTTAGGTCACTTGCCATGTTGCATTTGTAGCTTCAAGCAGCAGGCGACTTTGCTTGCTATGTTATTGCAAGAATATATGATCCTTGCTGGAATAAGAATAATTTATTTTCTTTCCCATGGGTGCCTGCTCTTGATCCAATGGAGGGAGAAGGATTTTTCTCCTGACTTCAATGCACAATTTATGCCTCATTCTATTCACAAGGCAAAGCCAAGTTACCCAAAAGCAACTGGTTTGGATGAATAAATATTTCTTGTTGCATAAAATTTGGGGGGTGGGGTAGGGGAGGAGTTCAAAAGTATGGACGAGGTCAGATCCACCTGACATAGTCATTTTTCTGGCCACTTATCTGATTGCGTGCCCTGGTCAGAGATACCGTTAAAGATGTATACGTCTTTGTACTCATTGGAATTGTGCACTTGAATACTACGGTGTCCTTTCCATATAGCAGATTTTTCTCCTGCAGTGTTCTTTTCTCCTCAACTTCTTATATTTAACACTCTAAAAGGACAAGAATTTTGACCCAGCAAGGTAACTAAATATGAGGTCAGATCAGATATTCCATAATTAAGGAAAAATATTCTGACCTTGATGAGCCTGTAAAACAAGTACAAAGCCTGTCTTCTGCAAGCAGCGTGATTTCTAGTACTACGTCTTTCTAAAAAGGATACATGTTTCCCTGGTGTTTGAGGTTTACACTTAATTACCTACCTGGTCTTGATTCACTAAAGACATACATATGTTAGTTGATTAATAGTTCCACTCAGATCAGTCAGTTGTAGCTCTTCAATGATCAGCCTACATCCTTACAAATCTAGCAGAAATAGTTAAATTTATATAGAAACCATACATAGAGTTTGCTGTAGCAGGAATCTTGAAATACTTAGAGCCACCCTGTGACCCTCTTACCTACCTTGCTAAAATAGCCCTGCTGGTGCCAATGATGCTTCTACTCAAGCAGCTACACCCCACCTGGTCCCGGAGAGAAAGGCTAGCTGAAGGGCTAGAAACTTATTTCTCTTAATATCCTTTAAGCTAAAAGCCTGTTTTTACAGAGTATAACTTTTGCAGTAAAGCGGGCCTGTAAATGTAGATATTAGAGGCATTTGCAAGAGTATTACTTTTGTAGTTTTTTAATTTGACTGTTGAAGGAAATATTTTGTGTTTGCATGTTTTAATTTCCTTCTATTATTGTTTTGTGTTATGACATGATTGGCTCTGCATTAAAACTTCAAATTGATCTATCACCTTGAATTTGGTAGGTTCACCCACTGTCAAATGAAAATGCCAAGGCAAGTCAAGTCTTGGAGAAGTAACCCAGACGCAGTGCAAGCAGCAGCTCCAGGGGGAGAAAGCACTCCTCCGTCCTGTGAGGGTGCGTTCTGCCTTGGTAGACTGAACTGTGTTCAAGCTAACAGTTTTTTAAGGGTGGAGAATTAACAGGATATGCCATATAGACTTTTTTTTTTTTTTTAGCAGTCATACTAGAACTACACTATGGGATACTTGAAATCAAATTGGAAGATTCTTACAAAGTATAGTGGCCCTGTGTAACAACTGACTGAAATCTGAAAACTAAAAAACTTCTGAAATACAGAGGAACTGTGAGACAAACCAAAATAATTAATTTTGCATAATAATTATTTGGTAAACAACCATGTGCATGTAAAATCCTGGACACTTGTGCTTTGTACTATGCATGACAATTTCAGAGGCAGCAGACCCAGCTCATCTTTGACAAAGCTCCTTGCCCAGGCTATCGTTGAATGCTTACTTAAAAGGATGATAAAAAAGAATGCATTGTATTTAATCCATCTGTCTTTTTTGCTCATTATTTCAGTACTTGTGGATATTTCTTGCTTTTCTGCAGGCTTGAAAATGTTTGTGGTGCAGAAACAGCTGGCCCTTTTATTTCTTGATGTCTACTAATAGATTTATGCAGCCAACTGCTCACTGGCAAATATCTGCACATTCACTCAACCCCCAGCTTGTCCGTGTATTGCTGTGAAGAGAGAAGTAATGTGGAACACAGGCTCTTACTGCCTGACCACAGAGCTGACCACATCTGACCAGGAGCAACAGTACTGTGCCCAAAGCCAGGGATGGCTGCAGGTTCCTGACCTGGGTTACGATGATTATTTTCTTAAAATCATTTTCTGGAATGTACATCCACATACTGAATGGAAGAAACTGTTAATTTTCATTATTCTTTCTCACAGATGCAATGTGTGTTTTCTATGCTGTTTGCAACAAGTTGCAGTCAAATTTATCATCATAAATTACATCTTTGTGTTGAGGCAGAATGCTTCCTTAGAGTAACTGGGGCTACTTACTCTTTTTTCTTTGTTTCTTTCTTTCTTTGCAACATCAGGCTGCAGTTTCCTGTAATGAGCCTTACCTGGATTGTTTGCAAAGTGAATGGAGTCTCCTTTTTCCATCTCTTGGTGGCTTTTTATGTCAAATTTCTCAAGAGCGAGAAAACATTTCCAACCCAGTAGTACTTTCTTACTGAGCTTTAGCTTCAAACAAGTATCATCTCCAAGATATTACAAGATAACGCTTGTTGAACGGTAGAAATATCTAAACTAGTGTATTTAATTGTTTTAAACCAATTGTGGGGCGCTTAACACATTTCAGGTAATTCACCTTACTGGGAAATGTTTCCCTTGCAGAGGAATACTTAAACTCTGGGCTATGATGTCCTGTTATCATTGCTGCCTTTGGTGTCTTTAGTATGTTTGGAGGAGAGAACTGGGAGCTGTGCAGAGGCTGTAGTGAATTCATAGCACGCTGGTACCTAGTGACTTACAGCCAACTACCTCAAAACAGACAGCGTGCTCCTCGGTGAGGATGTAAGCCAGGAGTTCTTGCAACATTTAATTCCCTAATACAACAGTCTAAGTAGATGTCAACTGACCCTGTTGGGTTTTATGCCTCAGCGCCTTTGCAGCTTCAAATGTTGCCCTTACACTTGTGCAGCATTATTGCCTTGTTGGGGATTACACCTGAAGTTCCTTGGGGTTTATTTCAGTTTTGTCTTGCAGGGATTGCCACGCACTCAAATGTGCAATCACTCATGGTTGCCTCCCTTCTCATGCCTACCAGTGCAACTGAATTGTGAGAATTCTGCATCACAGAGGAGAATTAAGTATTCTTGTGTGAAGAAATTCAGACATGGCTCTTGCAGCAACCCTACGTTCTCCACATCACAGCTTAGTGTTAAGGCATAAAGCCATGTTCCTACTAACAGAAGATACGATCGTTCTGGTAGGGGGAGAGAGCTGTGACTCTTGTGTAACTTCTGTGGGCTTAAATGGCTGAACTTGTCTATCGGCAGAGTTTTCCATAGGGAAGAAACAGGGAAGCCACGCCAACTGGCAGAAGGACAGGAAGACATCCAGCCTCACTCAGTGCAGGGACCACAGCAGCCCTTGCTGCCTGGCAAATGCTTCCCACCAGCTCCGAGGGTGGCGAGCCGGACCAGAGAGTTCGATTTCTCCTACAACCTGGCGGCCGGGCTCCGGCTTCGTCCGGTGAGCCGACAACCCCGCCCTGGCGAGCGGTTAACAGCAAGGGCAGCTCTTCCTCTGTCGAACCCAGCCCAGCAGCCTTCCTGGAAGAGCATCCTTCGGTGACCGCATGCACGCAAAGAGGGGTGCCCGCCTGGGGCTCCCCCCCCGCGCCCCGCTCCCCCGGCCCCCGCGGGGGCCCCCATCGCCCCCTCGGCGCGCAGCCGCCTCGGAGCCGCCGGGGCGGGAGCGGGGCCGTCCCCGCGGCGCCGTCCCGGGGCCGGCGCTCGGCCGCGGCGCACATGGCCAGCGAGGGCGACGGGGGCGCGACGCTCCCCCGGGGAGGGGCTGCGAACTTGCCGGCGGCGGGCGGCCCCCGCCCCGCACACCTCCCCCGCGCGGGGGGAGCGGGAGGGAAACCCCCAGTTCCGCTTCCTGACGGCGCCTCGGCCCGGGCGGGGAGCGGCGGCCGGAGCGCGGGGCTGCCGGCGCCCATGGCCGGCGAGCGGACGCGGCGCTTTACGCGGAGCCTGCTGCGGCCGGGGCAGGCGGCGGAGCTGCGGCACAGCGCGGCCACGGCCGCCGCCGCCGCCAGCGGGCGGCTCCAGCTGCGGGTGAGTGCGGCGGGGCAGCGCCGAGCGGACCGGGGCGGCCGCGGCGGGGAGCGGGCACCGGCCCAGGTGCGAAGCGCGCTCGGGAGCCGGGGAGGGGCGCGGCGCGGCGGGCGGCCCCGCGGGGACTGGAGGGGAGGGCGCCGCGCTGGGTCCCCCGGCCCGCACGGCCCCTGCGGGCGAGCGCTGGCCGGCCCGGGGGGCTCGCCGGTACCGCCGCCGATCCCCGTTTCAGCGCTACAGACGGCTGCTGATGTCCCTCTGTCCTGTCGGGAGGGAGCTGGCTGCCTTCCTCTCGGGAGTTTCGCCGGTTTTCTTGTCTTTTGAATGAGCTCTGCACGGGCGGATGAAGCGAACGCGAAGACCGCGCTATCGGTGCCAGTGTCAGCCTGGCGTGCTCCGGGGGGACGGGACCGAGCACTCCAGCGCTCCAAGTTGCTGTCAGTCACGTGATTTTTAGGTACTTCACAGCCCAGATGCTCGTATATAACCATGACTATGGAGACGCGTGTGCGCTCTTGGTGGTTTCCACTGGAAACCCCATGGAAGGGGGCCTAAAGTGCTGCAGAAACACAGACCCCAGTCTTCCTAGTAGCATTCGCTTCTAAAATGCATTGCACGAGGCTTCAGTCCCCATGTCTCTCCTTCGGTGGAATAGCACAAAAGAGCTGCAGACTGTTACCATGCTACTTTAACAGCATTTTCTCTCCCCTTTACGTGGTTGTATCTAAGAACTTGACTGGTAGGCACAGACAGCAAATTGTTGGGGTCCACAGAGATGTGTCTACTAGCCTTTTCAAATCACTAGCCATTTATGAATCATTTATTAGCCATTTTTATATTAAGATCCCTTTGGACCTAAAGCTATGTGTTATGAGAGATAAATGACTCCTTCTTAGATGATTAAGCATATCATTTCTGTGAATCATGTAATTCAGATAAATATTTTCCTTTGCTAGTTTTTCAGGCAACACAGTTCACGAAGTAGACTAAAAAGCTGAAAGAGGGAAAGTTGTAAGTGAAATGTCATCACTCATCAAAGTTTACCCCGCGCCAGTGCCTACATGCAGAGCACTCTCTCTCTGCATAAAACGGGAAACAATTCTGCAACTCGGTTCCCATAAAGTTAGCGGGCCGTTTCCGTCTTCTGCGGGGCCTTGCCCACTAGACATGGAGAGCAGCGCTAAAACGGCCACTCTGCTTGGGGGCAGCAGCCGGTTCGTGCTTCCTAGCTATCTGTACACCAAATGCGAGTTGTTTTCTTTACCTCACTAGATTTGCAGTGCTTTTGCAGTCAGCTTTAAAGGACTTCATAAAGCATTTCAAAGCTTCTGACACGTGAAAGCTTGGTAGAAACTTACTTGTCTCTCCGGACTTCCCACAAAGGTGGTACGTGCTATCAGCCCTTGTCAAATCCTGAAGCGTCTCTTCAGCTACTGCTGGCAGATTGGCACGGTCCTGCCCTCTGGGCACACAGAGATCAGAATTTGGCCCGTTGTTAAACAGGATACACTACACTGATGAAGTTTTGGTGGAAACCTTCTAGGAAGCGTCACGGTTGGTTTAGGCTCTGCCAGACACTGCGCTGAGCAGTTGCCCCCTAAGAGAGTATCTTTAGGTCCATATACCAGCTGAACTATTGTATTGTCTAATTGCGTCTTAAAGTATTATAAATGAAGTTGTATTAGAAGTATATTTTTCTCTGCTGTGTCTCTGCTGCAGGAATGCAAAAAAACCAGAGATTGAGATTGATGAAGCAAATCTGAATTTGATGGTCTGGTTCCCTTAAGGAGAGTGTTTTTTTAAGGTGTGGCTAATAGACCTTATACTGCTATCTTAAGAATATAGTATTTAATTACTGCTCATGCATTTGAGTTGTATTTTCCTTAGTCTGTCTTTAAAACATCAAGACTTCAGTTGTGGGGCAGCAAAAATTGTCTGCTGCTTCTGTGAGTCTGACTTCCTGTTGACTGATGAAACACACTGGTGCTGGATTTCATCAGGGCTTTTGATTCGATATCTGAGGCAAATGCAGTCGGATCTGCAAAGATGATCTTTGAAAGATACTGCAGTTAGGATTTGGAGACGCCTGGCCAAATTCTGGTTTGAGTTATACTGCTCAGTGGGAGCACTTAGAGACTTCCAGATGTTACGTTTTATTCACCAGCAGGCACAATGGTTCTGAAGTCTGGGTTGCTTGCTGTGTTGAGTATCTACAGCTCTGGGAAACTTAATGAAGTTACCATCTTTTTACCACACTTTTTTGGGTTGCCAGTAATGTTGCCTTTGAAAGGCATATCTTTATAAAATACCTTATGCCGAGGACTCATGCCGGGGTACAAAGCTTTTGTCTTAGGGTTAAATCTTTTCTAGCTATGTCAGAAGAATGAGCAGAATTAAGTTGTATCTTGGCTAACAGACAGAAGATGCCTTGTCAGCCATAACTGGGGTGGCTGGTTGTCCGTAGCCAGGTTTGGGGCTGCCGGGTGGAGCTCTGATGCTCTGTGCTGGGCACCGATCGGTGCCTCTGGATCCATAACGCAGCGTCCCAGGGCCGGCAGATCTGTTGAGGCGTGTTTTCCAGGGAAGCTCCTCTGGCCTGTGTGCCTTGCACATGGGGGATGCTGGGGTGGCACAGCCGTTGCGGCAAGGCTGTTGTGTTGCTGTTAAAGAAAAGCCCTACAGGACCTGAAATTTCTGGCTGAACTTGTACTGACGTTTTTGTACCAGAAGTGAATATTCTTGCAGAAGAGAAAAATCTGGCGCATTGGTTCTCATCGCATCTTGCTCTGGAGGTATCAGCACCTTGTATCCCAGTTATACTCAATCTGACTGGAGTGTCCTGAAGGTTGGCACAGCTGCTGTCAAGAGTCTGCGAGTAACTGGCTGCTACAAAGCAGGGAAAGTGTGAAGGTGCAAAGAATTAAGTGTAAAGGTGCAAAGTGTAAAGAATTAAGGCTCCTGGTACTGCTTTTGTGTATGTCCTGTACTGAATTGCAGGTGGGCCTCTGTCAGCAGGATTTGTGACAGCACCTGCAGTCGGGGTCATTCGTGTCTTAGCAATTTGGTAAGAGCCTAGGGGTCAAATGCCTATTTGACATTAACTGTCTTAGAGAGAAGTGGAGTGTTGTGTCTTTTAGCTCTTCACTGTCTTCAAATAGACTGCTTTTGTGTATTCTACCTCTCCTTTTGCTCATATTTATTCATTTAATATGAGGAAAACAGTTGCTAGTATTCAGCACAAAAATCTGTTTGTAGAAAGCAAAAAGTGGCAGTGTAATCAGGGGAAAGAGGATGGCAGAAGTAAGGATGTTTATCATTTGGTGTTGTATAAGAGCAGAACATGTGTAGTGCCCTGAAAGATAGAAAGTGGAAACAGAGGTTGAGGGTGGAATGTATGTGTGTATCTTGTTCGTAGGGGGTAGCAGGTGCTGTGTTTTGGCACAAGTAACACATTCTACGTTAATTGACCTCTTCAGCAGGTAGAGGGAGTGGTACTATCAGGTGTTAATGGTGTGTGGCAGTACTTCAGGTTGTTTCCATAAGTACCTAGTTAAGCTCTCATTTAGGCAATTCACCAAACTAGTCAGTGAAGTAGATCGGTATCATCTAGGAGGTAAATAATTGATTGTATTTTGAAACTTTGTTGTGAAATTCTTTGTCTCTTCTAATCGAAGAGGCTTGTTTGAAGGTTGCTTTGTGAACGCTTGCTGCCACTGCCCAAGAAAGCCGAATAGCTGTGCACAAGAACGGGAAATTAATAAGTCTGTTGCTTCGTTTGTGTCTGTAGCTGCAGCAATATTTCACTGGAAGTTTTTAAAATAGGGATGGGCCAGTCAGTGCTCCTAGAAATCAGCTTGCTAGCTGCTTAACTAATATTAAACTTCATGTTATGCTATTATTTTCAGATCTTAATTAATTTGGCTAAGTACTGCTGGCTGTAGTACCCATCCTTTACATAAAGTATTGTGACACTGTTTTTATAAAAGAGCTGCGGGGGGTCTTGCTCCTCATCTTTCTTCCATATTTAAACAAGTTAATAGCAGTCTGGAATTGAGCTGTTGCTCCACGTGTCTTTTTTTTGGCAGAGGTTTCTTTCCATCACACTGCAGCCAAGCGCAGAGAGTTGTGGTTGTCCAATGACCTTGTACTGGCTGTCTCTCTCGAGTGGAAGGCTGGATTACATGGCTTTCTCTTCCCCAAAAATGGGTTTCTCTCCTTGTTATTTTACCTGGGGCCGCTGTAATTCCTCCCTGAAAGAACAGATTCTGTTTGTTTCCAATGTGTGTTTTATGTGGTATGTTCTCTACAAATAATAAAGTCTCTATTTATATTGTAGTTGTATATTTCTAGTTTTGGGTACGTAATAAACTGTTGCTGGCGTTTTTTTGTGACTCCAGTGGCGTGTTGCAGTCTCCGAAGAAGAGTAATGTATATTGTTTACAGCCTCACAGAGAGCATCCGCTGCCCTGGTGCTCTGGATAATAACCACAGAGCTCTGACTGTGCTTACGCCGTAGGATCACGTTGTATGGCCTTTTCTTGTTGCGTGGCCGTGCTTCAATTGGACTTCCATGTTGAGAATCAGGCCAGTGAATGAAATGACGCTGAAAACTTCATCTGTTGAGAAGATACAGTGTTAACTGAGCTATTCCAAAGACAGAAACTGGTCTGTGAAAGGCTCCTTTCTTCTGAGGACATTCTGATGTCCGCTGTTTGTCTAGGGTGAACCAAAGAAAGGCATTTATACAGACAGTGAATATACCATGGTGGTGTATACAAAATAGACTCTGTGTGGTTGCACATACGTGTACGTGCATAGTCTTCGCAGGCCAGCCGCTAGATTTTTGTCTACTTTTTACTGTATTGGCTCTTTCTTATTTGTGTGTTTTCTTTGATTAAGGCCAAGGTAATAGCCTGGTGAAGTAATCTTAAAAGCACGTGCATAGAGGGAAAGCCTCACGCCATTTTGGTGGTTGAGGAGAGACAGAGTTTATTCATGGCACAGGCACAAGGGAATATTATCTGCAGTCTAGAGCCAGTGAAGGTTCTGTTTTTGTGAGCCTTTGCATTTGAGATAAGTTACGGTTTGCTCAGGGTGGACAAATTGTCAGGCATGTTTAGGATGTTAGCAATCTTCTGCGAATGCAGTGCAATGCGGAATTATTAAACAACTAGTTTATATTTGTATTTTACCTGTGAACCTTGTTCATGACTCTGTATTCCAAAATTCATCTTTAATTAATATCCTGTGCAACATCCCTTACCTGTTCAAAGACAAGATGCACATCATTTGCAAGTAGTTTCCTTTCTCAGCATTTTGTTTTGTTTTGTTTTGAAGTGTCTGAGGAGTAATTTTGTAGCTGTTCTTCAGCTGGGGTATCTGTCCCAAGGATGCTTGCTGTGGTGTGGCCCTGAGAAGGATCTGATCGTTTTCAGCTGGCTGCTGGAGCCCAGATGTAAGGGCAAGGCAAGCAAAGGGCACAGCAGGAATGCGCTGCTTGCACATTCCCCAGCTGCTAGGCTCCCTCCTCTGCAGGCGGACAAAAGGGCCAAAGTCTTCTCCTGAGCAATTCTAGGAACTTCATCTGAGACTAGCACCGGGGATTAAATTGATGCAGAAATAAGGAAAAGGCGATAAGGGAAGAGAGCCTCAGAGAGGGTGGGGACAGAGAAGGGGAGAAAATAGTTTAGAAAGAAGTTAAAAGCACTGGAGAAAATGGGGGAAAAGAGAAAAGACTTTGTGGGGAAAGAGAGGCTGAAGAAGACGATAAAACGAAGGAAAGAAATGAAGAGAGCCGCAAGAAAGATGCGTCAGGTTGGTGAATAACTTGTGCAAATAAGGCCTTCCTGTGGAACCCCAGGCAGGCATTTAGTAGGTAGAGAGGCCAAGGCACTAGGATTTAAATGCTGCGTTTTTACTGTTGTCTTGAATCTGTCACTTGACTAACGCTTTGTTTTAAATTCATGGGAAGTGAGTCAGCTTGAGTAACTCAAAATGCTCTCAGTTTATAGAAGCTGCATTAACTTTTTTTGCCTTGCTTACAAGATTAAATAAGGGGTCTGGGGAGGGAGAGAATGAATAGTAGTAGAAAAGAGAAGGAGAATCTGGAAAACTAAGCCTTGTGTTGGCTCTGGAGGAGGACGGTTGCGCAGAGAGAAGGTTTAATATTTTTGTGGTTTATAACAGGCAGTTCTGCAATGTGTATGTCACTACCAGAAGTCAAAACATGTTTGTAACTTTTCTAGCACAAGGTCAAAAGGCTATGAAATAGTGACACAGATGTGATTATTACACAAATAACAAAGACTTACTTGCAGTGTGTGTTTCCAGTTTAGGATTGCCTGCGTTTCACAGAACTCAACAATAATTTTCTGAAGCTAGATTGTATTTGCTGTCTGTTTTATACTAACTGTGTGTTCTTGTATTAGCAAATGCCAACTTTATCCCTGGTTTTGTTGATAAGAAAAACAAAACACCAGGAGCTAGCTGCCCAAGATCATGCAATAAATCTATAGTAAGAGCCTTAGAATGATTGTCTCGGAGTTCATCCCCGTCATGGGCTGTCCTGCCCCATATGGCTGAATAATTTGCCTGGCTGTTAAAACTGTTTCATAGTCTGCCCCACTAGTCTCATTGCCGACATGGGCAAATTTTTCCCTCGTGTAAAATGTAAGAAAACGGAGAGCTGCCTGCCCTTTGTGTGCTTGCTTAGTGTAAACGACTTCTCTCACGTTGTCCCTTTCCGGGCAGAACACAAACAGGCTCCAAATAGCAGTGTAATAAGAGGGCACCAAGCTGCGTTAGTGCTAGATGGTAATGTGTGTCAGTGAAGCCTTCTGGAGCTGAGCTCTTACAGGAGAAACTCAGGAGGTTTTTCTTTTTATTTCCTGCTCCTTGGGCTCACAATGCAGTAGTCTATTATTCCTCCCCCCCCATGTTCATGATATATAATTACAACCTAAACACATTGCTTAAATGTATTTTTAGTGATTATTTGTCATCTCTGGTGCCATTTTTTTCCCCCCATGATACAGACAGGCAAGAGGTTGTTGTTGCCTTTGTTCTTAAATTTTACACAGTGCTTTACAAATACAGGGAGAGAACTGAGGATGGTGCGGCGCAGCCTCACCTCTCCAACTTGTACCCAGGGAGTTAACAGCCAGCCTCTTTGCTCGGGTACTGCAATGCTACTTTTCAGTGGGAACCCAAATACTACATGTTTTGGAACATGATGTAATGTTTTGAGATGATATAATGTAGATGTGCATTAGGCTTGTATAAAAATACATCCGATGAGGAAATCTGGATGCATTTGTGACATGCATGGGTTCATACTGTGCAGACAGCAGTGCTAACTGCGGCTACCGTCATTGGGATCCCAGGTGAATATAGGGAACTGGAGATGGATGCCTCCCTCCAGAAGGAGTTGTCTTCTGTCTCTGTGTAACAAGGTTTTATCCCTGTAGACTTAGAAAAACCCCAAACAAACAACAACAAAAAAAAAAGCCCCAAAATTAAAAAAATACACCATATTACATTTTAAATCACTAATTCATTCATGATTAATAATTAGCTTACTAGTAGATTTTATTCCCACTATTGCTGTTGTGGCATTGGTATTATATGCATTGTACAGAAATTTAGTAAGCTGTCAACACTGTAGCGATTTTCTTAATTCTGAGTGTAGTTCTCCACTTGTGACTTCATGTTGTGCGGAGGAAGTCTAAGGCGATTCTATCATTGAGTCTGAAATGGGCTTTTCAGCTTTGAGCGTAATGTTGGCTGACTTAAAGCAAACATGATTCTAGGTTACTTTGACATGTTGACCTAAATTAAATGATGTAGATATAATGAAATTTAATGAATGCAATGGAGTTGGATACGATAGCGGGGAAATAAAAAAAAGCTTCCTTTTTTAAGTGTTACTATTTATCAACAAGAGTAGTACAGAAATGTTCTCTCTGAAACTGGAATGGCTAGATATGTTTAGCATAGCAAAAAGGAAGAATCTTTGTTTATTATCTGTGGTTTTGGTTAACTGTAGTGGATTTCGGTTTTTAAACTGTCGTCATTTAAATGCATTGTTTGCCCATGTATGTTTTCTGCTAGATGTACCTGCTTTTGCAGTTGTGAGTAGACTGATGTATGTCAGCTGATTTTGAGCAGTGTAATTCTAATTTATAGGCAAGAATGAAATTCTGGACTCTGAAGGGTGTCACACACATGCCTCTGCTGTTCGTAGGACTGTTAAAGCTTACCATGTGGGGAGCACAGTAGCTCTGCAGAGACGAGGCCTGGAAACATCTTTTATCCAAAAGGTGTCTGGAATACTTTAGCTAGGAGTTAAATGTGTCTGTGTTTTGATGCAAGCTTCTCAGTGATCTTTGTTCTAGATTGTTTTGGGTTTGGTTGGGTTTTTTTTTCTTGTTTTGGGGAAGAGGTCATGGTTTGAAGAAAATACACTTCTGAAGTGTGAGAAGCTTCTCCTGTGATTTGAGTTTTTGCCAGGCTCTGGGACGATTTTGAGGGGTTTGTAAATCTTACTGGGTTTCAAATCCTGCCCTCTCCACTCAGATTCTTCTGACTTCCAAAAAAAGTCATTAAAATTCAAACCAGAGTTTTGGATTTTGCATGAGTTAGAATACTACTTTAAGAGCTGCAGGTGGTTACTGGCAGTTTTCCTGTGACACCTTTACCGATTTCCTTGTATTTCTTCTTGATAATGGGATTAACTCCTCTTGCCTTTCTCTCTCCTGGTCCATCTTCTACATTCGCACTGTGACTAGAATTAATGCAATATAGGACCGGTACAAAGATTATCACTGAAAGCTCTGAAATACAGCCTAGTTGGGGTTAACTCTATTGTCTCTATTAAATGCAACCCCCCCCTTACTTCCTCCCATCTTTGATACAGGCACGAGGCATGTCTGTTCCTGGAGCATTAAAGTTAGTATCCATGGGGAGTACTCGACTTATTTAATCATTGGCATCTATGATGGCATCGTTTGGTATTAAATGTGGTTGTAAAGTGTTTATGCTGCTTTGATACTTGTGCAAGTACTTGCCTGGGAGTGGGCTGGAGGGAGAAATTTGGGATCTCCTACTCCCTTGCAGGGTGTCTGAGCAGGAGGCAGTGTCTTCATCCTGAGCCTTGCAGGCTCCTGGCTCCTCACTGCGGGTGTGCTTGGTGCTGCTGCAGCTGGGAGGTGGGGGAAATGAGCACACTGGGGTGCTCTGGTTTGCAGATGAGGTGTCCTCTGAGATACACAACAGAACAAGTATTCTGGGAGGAGGGACGTGAGGAGAAGCAGGGGGAGGACTGCTATGTTATCTTCTGGCCACAGTGGCGTGTAACAGAGTGTCAGTGGCTTCTAACCCTGAAACTACCTTTTCTGTCCCTTTCTCCTGCTGTGAGACACTTGTTGCGGCTTTCTCCTTATCCTCTCTCCACCTCCTGCCTTCTTGCCCTGTCAGCCCTGTGCAAGCTCTGGCAGCCCCGGCGAAGAGTCCAAGCCAAAAAGTCAGCAGAACAGAGAGAGGAAAGGCTGCTTATGCCCAGATATTGCGTAAAATGTATGTGCAGTTTGAGGGAGGGAAGGATGCCAGTCCTCCATATCCCCCTTCTCTCCCTTTTGGAAGCAAATACAGCACTCCTTTCCATGCTATGAGTAGGTGCAGGAGAAAGTATTCAGAGCTTGTTGAGTCTTTTAGAGTGAAAGTGATGGGTTGAAGTCAGCCTGGAGGGGCTATTGGTTGGGTTGGTTTAGATAATAAATCATCTTTGGAGTCCGTCCTGTGAAAGAGCTTTCTCCATTGCTGTGCAAGTACCATGGCACATGCCAGGCTTGATGTCTTTTGTTAGGAATGTCTCTGTTGCATTTCACAGGCCATAAATTAACTTGTGGTATTTGTAGCAATATCAGTCTCTCTTTGGAGATAGAAATGTACTGCCTTTTTCCTGGCTTTTTTCTTTTTTTTGTTTGTTAGAAGAGCCTCAAAAGTGGTCTCGAGCCTCGAAAGTAGTTCAGAGGCCAGAACTTGGCCATCCTTGGGATGGAACTGTTTCATGGCTTTGAACTTTAAAGCTATGCTGAACAAAATACAGGAAAGTGCATGGTACAGAACAACTGCATTGACAGGGAGAGACCTTGGGAAAACAAGTCCTAGGTCACACCTCTGATTCTGCGTGCAGAGAGAAAGGGAGTGATGAGTAAGTATTAAAAACAGTAATGAGCAGACTTTGATATTTATTCCAGAATATCATGTGGTCCGTATCTTTTGTATTCACATATTTGCAATGCATACTAAAATATGTGCTGAGCTATCATGTCTCCATTGTCAGTATATAGGCACACTTTTTTTCCTTCCATTCATGTGTAGCAGGTGGACTTCCAGCAGCGGATAAAGAGTAATTACAGTAACAATGTAGAAGTGAAATATCATACACAGCTCTCATCTGAAAGCAGGTTACTAAAAAGCATCTGCCTGTTCCAAAGCTCGCATCTTACTTTAAGCATCAGTTGCCTTTTACATGAGTAACAGTTGTTTTTCTCTTTGAGCTGTGTGATTGTATGGTGCTTCGTTCTGCTGACACCATTTCATTAAGCCGCTAAAATTGCAAACACTGGTGGAAATTAAGTCATAGAACATTAAGTAGAATTGAATGATACTGGTCTCTTCAGTACTGCATGAATTTATCCTTGTAGCTTCCCCAGAATCAATGAGAACTGTTTTAGACTTTAGTTAGGAGAACTTACTGAACAGAAAATCAGGAGATAGACAAGCAGAAATTTAGCTTACCCTCTTTCCTGCTCAAATAATAACCTATGGTTTAACAGCAATGTTAGGAAATCTCTAATATACACAGAAAGAGTTGCAGTCTAGGTAGCTGATAACTTTTCTTCAGGTGTCTTTCAGAAACCTCCTGCTCTTTCTTTTTGTATTTCAGATACATACCCAAGTGTTCATGTGTTTCTGTAGACTTTGGAAAAGAACTGGAGCTCATGAAGCACAGCAAATCAAAGTGGTTTAAGTCGGCTCATTTTGGAAATGGAAGAAGATGGGATGATTTTTTTATGTAGGAATGATAGCTCCAGCTTGCTGTGGATGTTGGCAATAAAATACTTTTTGCCTTCTATGTATCCGTTCTCCAAAAAGGGTAAGGAGATGATTGTTTGCAGACCAGTTCCAGGTGGAAGTTACAAGTTACTTGTGTCGCAATAAGCAGGATGAGCAGTAGTACAGCAGGACACAATAACTGACATGCCTCGATATGAGATTTATCTCCTTTTTTTCTCTTTAAAGTTGTTCTTGCAGTGAGAACCCTTCAAATGGACTAGGCGTGGCCCATATGTTGCACTTAAACATTATCTTACTCTCATTTCTTCATTCTTGTATCTACCCCTCCCTGCTTTGCTGCCCTCGCCCCTTCCAGTCCTCAGTCCTTGTTGCTCTTTGTGTCTTTCTTCCACGTGTCTCTGAGCCTCTGTTAATGCCCCGCTATATGCAGAGAACAGTATGGCAGTTGTCTGTCAGGCACACTATCTTTGCTTGCCATCCACGCCATCTTAAAACTCACTTCTTCCAGGAATTCTCCTTGCCAGTTCTTCAAGCCGATAATCTCTGTGCTCCTTCTCTTCACTGAACAGCTATCCTGTGTTGTTCCCTCTAGCCATGCCTCTCACTCCATACCGTTGATGTAAAGTCTTTGGGTTTGGTAATATGCTTCTCTCCTAGCTTTAGTGTAAAGTTTTACATTAAACAAATGGTTTTGTGTAGATAATTGCTATTTTGAATGACAGTACATTAGATAAAATATAATTCAAATAATAGGTAGTGACTCTTCTTGAAAGAACCACCTCTCTGCTCTGTCTGTTTCCTTAAAGAATTTCTGTATCTGTGGTTCCCTGTTCAGTATGATGTGGAAGACAATGCAATGTCTTGGTGTGTGACCGTATCAATAGACTTATACATATTTTTAAATAGACTTAAGTAAAGAGGTAGCTGCCAGGGCTAACTTGCAATAATGTGGCGTGCATGGGTTTTGGGCTTTTGAGCAGAGGTGCTTGGCATTTAAATTCCATGCTGATGGATATGGAGATGTGCTAGAACAAGCTATAAGGGCTGCTATACTTGGTCTTTGTGCCCCGACACTTCTGGGTTTGCGTTTCCTACCACTGTTTCTCAGTGTGTTTTTCAGAAGAGCCCGACTCCTAATCCTAAAGGATCTGGCAGGGGTTCAGATTTCAAAATGTGAGTTTCTTTATTTTGGGGAAGTGTTTGTGTGATAAAGAATGGGAGTCAGCAAATGACTTAGAATTGGAGCTTGGAAAGCTGAGGTACAAAGCCTGCGTGCTGCGGCAGTGAGGGGCTGCTTCTGAACGTGGTGGCTCACCCACGGCTCCAACTGGTGCAACTGGGTCTAACGTCGCTCCAGCAGCACCTCTTGAATCCATCTTGCATAGTTTGCGTTGCATCTGGGAAGCCTCGGTTGTGTTACTGGTGCGGAGGTGAAGGTGGATGTGCTTTAAGAGTGGTGATAAGAGGAAAATCGAAAGTGGACGTCGCCATTTGGCCCTGAAGAAACAGCTGCAGTTTGACAAAAGGACACGTATCAACTGACTGTTGACAGTTAAAAGGATGAAACTTTTAAAAACAAGAAGTCCTTATATGTGTGGTTATTAATAGTTCAAAATACAAGAACTACAGGAATTAAAACTAAAGAAAAGAAAACTGAATCTTCTCTCTCACGTGTTTCCTTCCGCCTTTTTTTTTTTTTTTCCTTCTCTCTCCCCCTCCTCCCTCCCTCTTTATTTGCTTGGAGGCTTGAGTCAGTCTAACTAGATATATTTTCATGTAATGCTACAGCACTTGAGTAGATGATACCAAATGGGAATATTTAGGGACAAGAAGATCATCTTTTTTATTGTCTTTTAATTGTGGCTGTTAAGGGTGAGCCTTTGCATCACTAATGTCTGGAGCTGCTGGAAATCTGCCTATTTGTGTTTCTTTTGCTGTTCTTTGGGGCAATGTGTGTGGGTGTGTGTGTTATGTTTTGAAGCATGTGTTTTGGTGTTTTGTTTTTGTTTTTTTTTAAGTCCAGTTAAATGCTAGGTTTTGATTTAACAACTTTGTGTACTGACACAACTGTGCCTCAAGAGGAACCACATTGAGATGGGTGCCTTCAGTGCCACAACCCTAACACATCAACACACCATTCTCCTCTCATTCTTGTTTATGAAGATTTTCTCCCTTTCTTGGGGAAAAATACATGGAAGTAATAGACAGGTTATGATTTTATTCAGTTAATTGCTGTTAATATAGGGCAAAAAAAGATAAGGCAGAATGACAGTGGTCTGATTCTTTTTGCCTGTGTCAGAACTCCAGGTGTTCCCTGTAACCACTATGCCAAACAGATCCTGTTGTTATTCATTTACAAGGACAATTGTAAAATATTTTTCTCTGTCTTAAGGGTACAAAAATAAACGACTATTGAACCGTGACTAAGGAATAATACTTTTTCATTGCTATTATCATGGGCTCGGCTAAGGAGATTTTTTTAGTTTTTTGTGTCTGTCTGTAAGATAACAGTAGTAAAAGCAAGTGAAGTGCAAGTGCTAACAGTACAACTGCTTTTAGACTGTTTGGCAGGAAATACTATTTCCTGTTCTGTTGACTTTCTCATAAATATTAACCCATCTGGGGCTTCAAAATTTGTTGCTGTAGTGGGATAGACAATGTCAATAACAGCCAAATTTAAATATATTTGTCACTTCAAAACAGATGTAGCAGGTTCTGGTTAAATACAAAATTTCCCATTAATTCTTTTGATTGCAGTGTAACGTCTGCAGATTTCTATCTGCATAGTCGAGTAGCCAAGCGGGATTAGATTTACCTTTAATGTATGGGCTCATACTGGTGTGGTTTGCTCTTCTGGATCGGGTTAGAGCTTCCAGAAGTCATATGTCATAGGTAAATGCTGGGTTCCTCAGCACTCCAAAGTCAAATAACAATTGTAGTGCCATTTGATGATATGCTTCCCAGATCACCAGATAAATCTATATGTGGAGCAGGATGATGGATCCATCTTCTCCGTAACTTTCTTGAGAGGAATTATACCATTGTCTCTTGACACCCCATGCAAGTGCTATCCACAGTCCAAGGGTAGCAGCAATACCAAGATAGAGGTGAACCTCCCTTAACCTTTCACCATGCCTGCTTCTCTTGGCCGGCGGTGGTGTGAACACTGGTTCAGCAGGGTGTCTTTACTTAATTTTGAGGTAATACCTCCTACCAGGGTGCAGTATTCTTTTATGGCTGGCATTCAAGCTTGTGGGTTTTTTCAAATCAGATGCTGGTACACAAGATTTGAAAGCCAGAGGGTGCCGCTTCAGAGAGCGGTGAGATCTGCTGATAAGCTTGTGCTGGGTGGAGGACACGTTTTCTAGGTGCCTCACTTGAAACGCTGTGGCTTCTATTTCCTGACGCTTATGTATGCTACCAACAATCTGCCCCAGCGCTCTCCTCGGGAAATTGCCAACCTGATCTTTTGTGAAGCATAGTCGTGTTGAATTTAGCATTACTACATCAAGAATAAGACACTGACACTGAGAGTGAGTAACTGTAACCAAGTCCGCCCTTATGCCTGACAGCGTGTCTTTAATTGTGTGTATATGCCTTTATTTAGATGTAACTGTTCCTAATTTGCTCAGCTGCTTGACAAACCTATAAATGACAGCAAGGTGAGAGCTCTTTTGTTGGCTGCAACTCTGTGTTACTATGAAATCATTGTAACATTACATATAAAGTGATGAATGATCATTAACTTCTGACTTGAATATAATTATAGCACTAATTATATGTTGGAGTAAATTTCAGCAGAAAGGAAGAGTTGCTATCTCTGTATCTTAATTTCTATCAAAATTTTAAGAGAATGTTGAGAATATTTTCCCCTGGTGTGAAAAAGTGGTATGTTTAAAGGGAATCTGTAGGTATCATCATGTATTCACTTGGATAGTACATGCTCTAACGAAAGTTTTGGCAGCATTGACAGCCAGAGTGTCTACTTCCTTAAAAAACAACAATAAAACAATCTTTAGGGCTAAAGTGCCAGCATGTAGTCTGTAACATTTAAATTATTTCCTTATGCATTTGCACTTTTTCAGCTGGAGTTACTTAAGAACATAAGCCTGTTGAATGCCCAGCTGCCAGCAGAAGAATGAGGGGGTGGTCCAGGAAGTTGGTCATCTATCTGAAAATCTAATTGCGTGTTCAGCACAATTAGAGAACTGATTGCTTCCCTGAAATAAATCAGTACATTTGTAAGCGTAAATAATTACGATTTCTTGAAAAGCACTATCTGCCTGCTTTGTTCTTTATTTCCTACTGGGGTTGAGAAGTCCCGGAAGACCAAATAGAGAAGAGGTCAACATTTGAGTACTACTTAAAATTACTAGGATCCTTTCGAAGTTTGTTTGAGATGTGTCATTATAAAATAGAGAATGACATCACTTCTGTTACATACTAGATCAATATTTTTTTTTTTAGTAATGCTCTGAAATGGTTCCACAAGAGCAGGATTTTTTTTATACATATCAGTTAATAAAAAATATAAACAACAGATATGAATAATAATAAAAACAAATTACTTGCATTTCAGTCAGTGAGACTCTTTGCACATATGTGTATTTAGCTCATAGTTTCTACTCATATTTTAATCTCCTTTGGAGTTCAGTATTAATCTTTCAAAACACACATGTTACTAATCAAAATATTATTCTTCTAAAGATTTTTGCCTGAAATACCAACCAGAAGACATATGTTTTTAGAGACTGTGTTACAGCTTAGCAAATACAGACCAAACAACTTATAGTTGGGCTGGTTTTGCTAATTATGTATTTAGTTGAATAAAGAGCCTTGTGCATGTGAATGTTAATTGATGCCAGCAACACAGGTTCGTTAGTTTTGGGTTTTGTATGATTTTATTCTCTTCTGGAGTTCAAGTAAAAGAAAGGGAGTGAAACCCTGACAAGAGACATGAAATGAAAAACACATGTTGCACAGAATAGCTGTCCAGGGGACAGAGCACCACAATGTCGCTCATTAGATGCTAAAATAGCTGTTGCTCAGTTTGATATAGTGAGCACATTATTGTGCTGTGGAAAAAAAGCAAAGCAAGATCCGTTCTAAAAAGTGCAAGAAGCTTTTGTTTTGGTTTTGCCTTTTGGGGTGCTTTTTCCTTTCCATGGTGGTAAGGGCAAAACTGTGGTTTTCAGGCTCTTCCTTAGGAGGGTCATGAGGAGTAGCAGAAGAGCCGTGCGGGAGTTGCTCCAGGTGTATCCTTTCTGAAAGGGCTCCGACATCCCCCTGAGGACTGGTACTCTGAGGGACCTTGTGTTTTTTGCATGCTGTTATATGGGTGGTCTCACTGCTGCATTATGCAGCTTGGACCTTCTGGTTATTGTAAAAGGAGGGGGGTTATGAGCCTCCCTGAGGTTCTAGATCTGCTAAGAAAGGAAAGGTTTGGGGGCTAATCAACCTCCCATTGTAATCAAGAGGACAACTTCTGTTGTATGATAGTATCTGGCACTACATACCCACAGATCCCATTTCTGTGAAATGACTTGTCTTGTGGAGACTGGTGTTTATGCCAGTAGGATTCTGTGTAGGTCATTTTCTGTGAAGAAATTCATGATTTGTCGTGTGTGCTTTAGCCCCAGAAATGTCATGGTTAGGACATACGTGATGTGATCAAATTGGGAAAGGCTGCTTGGTTTGCTCCTCCTGGGCCTATCAGGTTTGAGGGGGTTTTTGAGCAGTATTTTAAAAAATAAACCAACAAAACCAACCAAACAAAAAAAGCCAAGACCCTTCCTTAATTTTTATAGCCTGAAAAACTTTTCCTCGTTCTTAGCTGCTTTATTTTGGGAAAAACTACCATTGGATTCTTGGCACTGCTAAGAAAGAAGGGATCTGAAGCCGCGTTATTATACTGCTTGTGGAAGGAATCCATATTCTTCTTGTGGGATCTTTCCTGTCAGATAAAAGGCTACGTCTGCAGCTGCTGCGTTTGGGGGAGTGGGGTGATGGGACATCAGCACCTGAGACAACACAGTTTTTGCTGGCCCCTGTACGTACAAGTTTTACTTTGCACTTCCTTTCTTACTTTATCTACATTTTGTGCCTCATTTTCCATTTTGCAGCTGTAGGAGCTTATGCTCGGAAATTGAATGAGATTGTTCCTTTCGGTTCTTTGCTCCTGGCTGAACTCTTTGCACATGGAGCCTGCCTCAAAGTGAAATTGCCTTGAAATAATAAGCAGGGATTATACAGCTGACTTGGAGTTGAAAGAAGCCTGATTGGGAGCCCCTTTTGCTCATTTCTGCGTTGGGTTAGAAACAGAGCCTTCTTCAAAGTGACATTGTATGGCCTAAATGGCTGGTTTATAGCCTCTTGTTCTTGTCTTTGTGTTAGCCTTTGGCTTGAGTAGCGCTTCCGCTTCGGTTCTGTTTAGGGCTCTCCCAGACGGGGCACAGATTCAGGCTCTGGTTTGCTAGGCTGAATAAGCCATGTTCTTACACACTCATGGAATAACTTAGTTGGGAAGGAACTTCTGGAGGTGTCAAGGCTGGCTCCTTGCTCAAAGCAAGTCCAGCTAAATAAGGTTGCTCAGGCTGTTGTCTAGCCAAGTGTTGAGGCTCTCCAAGGACGGAGATCCCACAGTTGCTATGGTGCCCTGTTCCAGTGTTTGACCACTCTTTGTAGTAAAGAACTTATTATTGTATTTAATTGGAATTTCGCATTTTGCAAGTTCTGTTCACTGTGTCTTATCCCCTGCCAGTGTATCTCCCAAGAAGAGTCTGCCTTCTGTGCCCTGCTCCTAGGTAGGGTATAGACTGGCAAATTTTCCCATTGGCCTTCCTTTCTTAAGTGTGGACAAATGTATTTTTCTCAGCATTTCCTCCTACGTTGAGTCCTCCAGCCTCAGTCTATCTTGGTGACCTTCCACAGGACTCGATCAGTGTCAGTGGACTTGTACTGTGTATCTGAGGACCGGACACATCAACCCAGATACTCTCTTCAACATATTAGCTTCTTGGTCATATTAGCAGGTCTTTTCTGCAACTGGTTCATTCTTCAAGGTGGCCAGACCTGTTCATGTATTCTCAGGGATGTCTCACCAGGGTATTCATGTCATTACTGTTAAATATTAGAAGTATAAGTACTTCCTTTGCTAGACATACCTTTCATCCAGGACTACGTTGAACTCTGCTCGTGGTGGTGTCAGATATGTAGTTGATGATCATTTTGGCATTGGCCGCTGCTTCCCGGCTCTCCCCGCTTTATTTTCAGCTGCTGAACTCCCAGCTTGCAGCAGAAATTCTTATCTTTAAGGCATTTGATGTTTTGGATTAAAATTTTATTAAATTAACCTGGAATGCTTTAGGCAGCTAAACTCCTGGCTCCCTGGGACAGTCCATCATTCTTGTGAGAAAGACTGGAAAGGGGTTTCTTGGCTTGAAAATCCAAAAGCCTCCTGTGAACAGCATGAGCAGAGCCAGGTAGGAATTGCTGCTGATCTCTATCACGTGTGTAGTCTGACTCAGAGGCAGAAGGTGTTGGGTATTACTCTTGTCCTGTCAATCTGGCTTCTGAGAGAAAGAAGGGAGAGAGAGGAAGGATACCAAAACTGGGAAGCAGGAGGTGAGCCAGTTTAACCTCTCTGGCCTGGCTTCATGCACAGAGGAAAAAAAAAAAAAGTGTGGGGTGGTTTTTTTTTGGTGGTTTTTTTTTTTTTTTTTTTTTTTTTTTTAATGTAAAGAGAAAATTTTATAAACGCAGTCATTTAATCTATGTCTTGTCATACCCAGCGAGGAGAGCCGAGTCTGGTGGTAAATTTGTCTTTCATCTACTACTCCCTAGAGGGTGCCATACGCTTACTTTGTGCAGTCCTTCTGTTTGCTCTGGAGCCAGGTGACATTGCAATGGTTTTGTGGCCACACCGGAAAGGTATCTCCTGAATGTTGCACTAATGTAAGCATTGCTTGCTGCTGTAAGGTACAATGATGAGAAATTAGGTGGTTGAGTGACTTAAGCCCCTGTCGTGTAGTTATAACCATATACTATGAACTGGGGAGTCTGCACTGCCTGACTTAGTATGGTTAAGAATTGTTTGTGTCGGTCAAGGACAGCTTCGTGAGAAGGAAATGCAATTTCAAGATGAAAAAGCTGTGTGTCATTCAGGAGCTGTACTGACGACTTACTGCAGTAAATGCCCACTTTCCAGGTCCCTAAGGTGGAAACTAAAGAAATACAAAGCCCGTGTACTTCTGCCTCCCTTGGTCAGCTTTGGCAAGACCCTGTTTGAGACCTCAGCGTTGCTGATATGTAACTGTTTTGAAGCAACACTTTGAAACACAGGGCGTGAATGTTTTTAAATGACTGTAAGAGGGTATGTTGAGTGGAAGGCATGGACGCTATTTATGGCTTTTTAGCAACTGTGAGTGCATAAGCTTTCTTTGAAAGAAGTGCATGACTGCCATGTATGCTTTAAAGCTTGTTTTTTGGTTGGTTTTTTTTTTCTCTCAAAACATGTGCCAGCAGTGGTTCGGGCAAGTACTGCACAGCCCGTTGTAGGCCACTGGGCTGGATGTGAAAGCTTTGGGACATAACTGTGTTGGAAGAGAAGACAGGGCAGCTCCTGAAGATGGATTCTCCTAGTCCCCCAGACCTCCACTAGCAACCTGGCAGCAGAGAGAGAGCAGGAGGTGGTATTGGGAATGCTGTCTGTGTGGCAGTGAGAGATACCACTACAGCGTGGTATCCGCCACGTTGCTTTAAGGACACAGTCATTAGAGAAGGTGCACTGAAAGCTTATACTATTCCTCAGGCATAAAGTGTGCAAGGAAAGGAGGCACATTAACGGGGGTTTCTGTTATCAAGCAGACTGCCGTGAAGACTACCTCTTGGAGTACTTCACGTGTTCAGTCTGGGTCTCGATGCGGGTTCCTCGGAGGCTGGTTAGGATTCCACTGTTTGTTTTGAAGTAGCAGAGCATGAAAAGAGACTTTCAAATTTGGGTACGTTTTTTTCTCCTCTGCTTTCCTTGCAAATGCCTCCAAGCCTTTATGAAAACAAATACTCAAGACAAGGATCTTTGATGTGTCTGAGGAAAATTCCCTTTGCTAAGAGGATAATGTCTATCAGCTCTTTTTGTTTTGAAATGATGATGTGGGTGACAAATTATAAGGTACTGAGAAATGACACAGTAGCTCACCAAAGTGTGAGTGATCCTCATCTGCATCAAGGTAGAGACTTGTAATTTTGTTGTTGTATCTTGCTTCAAATGCTTGTCTGCTACTTGCATAGGCTAGACCTTAACGGAAGTTTTACTGTAACCGTGGGTCTCTGTGTGGAGCTGTGAGTGACAGCCACTGGCCACGTTGCTTATGTGGTGTTGGGAGCTGCTCCTCAGCTGTACCAGGGTGATGTATGGGGAATAGTAACTCATGTAGGACAGCCTTAAAAAATGGGTAGACTCGCTCTACTCTTCCCAGGAGAACAATTTGTGCTTTAAAATGGTCAGGGCTTGCAGGGGGCTCTGACTCCGTAAGTGCTCAGATGTGCTCCGCCAAGTGCTGTGCATGTCTGTGTGTCCCAGAACATCACCTGGACTGGAACCATCCCAAGCTATCTCTGACTGAGCTATGTGAGGTAAATAGCTCACCTGGCAAATTTTTGTGCTATCTCTGATGAAGGATTTTCAGTGAATGGACATTGTTTTGCCAGTTTATTAACCACTTTGAGTTTAGTTAAATGGTCCTGTGAGTGAGCTTCGGAGTGCCAACAAATTGCTTTCTGTGACAGTAGCTTTGTATAAACCCGCTTTACACCAGCAAATACCTTGCTCAGCTGGATACTCGGGGATCCTTTGGTAGGTCGTAATGGTGGCATGAGCATTATCATCTCTAACAATGCTGTTCTTGTTATTTGTACCGATACGCTGTCTTTAGTTCCTGTTAATGGCTTGGGGCTTTTGTGGGCCAGGCTGAACAGACTGTTGTAAGCAGTTCCAGGGGCGTTCCTGTTTTTGTGGATGGCTCCTGCAGTCATCTGTTATTGCTGCTTCAGGATTGTCACGCTTCAAGAGCTTCTGCATAACTTCTCAGTGCACGTCATGCAAACACATCGTGGAGAGGAGGGCTTGTTTTCTGGAGAATAATAAAAAAAAAAAACCCAACCCAAAATGGTGCATGCCATCCTGACAGCTGAACAGGTGTGGGCAAAGGGTTCTCCTAACCTGCAGCCGTCCTGCTTGCCTGAGGAGAATGCAGCCTCCTCTGGGGTTAGAAGGAAGGATCAGTGTTTCATTTGGAAACTTTAGAAATTCACGAAAGGATCTCCTCCAAGAGCTGCCTTTCTATCTTCCTGTTGAAAGCCCTCAGCTGAAGACCAGCATACCAATAGGTTATATCCTGTTTATTCAGATGACGTGAATTCAAATGACACAAAGAGAAAGGAAAAATAATGGAATAAAGAAAGCTGTGGGAAGGAAACAAACTTTTCATGTGGTGTGCTGAAGAGGTATGAAATAAGAGTGTTAGAAAGTGTTTGGTAGCATCTAGAAAGTCTTGCAGCCTGCAGAAACAGAAACGCAGGAGTATTGCAGAAGAGAAATAACCCAGTTCTCGGAGGATGAGGGATCCCTCTCTGCTGCAGACCTCCTGCCAGAGACAGTTCACCTCTTCAGGCCCTGGCTGCCCATTTGCAGAGCTGGCATCTCTTTCATGTGGAAGCTGAGGCTGGATGACGGATAGCTGTTAGCTCGAGGATCCAGATGCCTTTGAGCTCCGCTTTCTTATCGCGGACTTCATAAGACATGGCAAGTGTGACCCACTTCTGCTCTTGCACAGCTTTACTGCTGCATAGCCCCAGCCCTTGGAGTTGCCAAGGACTGGGTTGCTGAAGTCATCTGGGTTAAAACAACTGTCTTGCCTCTCCCATTCTCTGTTTTGTTTGTTTGTTTGTTTGTTTCCATAGAGGTACCTCTAGTGGTCTGCTTCCCAGCTTCTTCCTGTAAACCTTCATGCTGGTGTTAGACAGCTACCTTAGCCTAGCTGAAATGAGTGATGGTTGAGAATGGGGTGAGAGTGGGCAGTGGATGGCTTCCAGTGTGGATATGCCTTAGCCCAGCGTTGTTGCCAAAGCCTTCGTAATGGGGAATTAAGGAGCTGCTTGCACAAAGGAGTTTTTTGCTTCCCAGGGGGTTTCACTGAATTCACTTTCTGGATTAAAGTGCTAATTAACACAAAATAGTGCTTGATGCTTCACTGTAAGAGTAACTAACACTGTTGATAGTTGGTGTATAAGCATAATGTATGCTAATGAGATCCCTACATTTGAAAAACAAAGCTGTTGATGCTGTGTGTGTGTCCAGGCATTTTTAATGGCCTGGGAGGTTTCCTTTCCAGTCATAGCTCGTGCTCCTGTGAGATTTCCTTAAAACAGAAGGGGTTTTTTAGCTCTTCAGTGATTTCTTTTCCCCCTGTGCGTTAGCTGTTTTTTCAGTTCCTGAATTTTGATCAAGGCCTGGAGGCTACTTTTAGCTGGCTTTGGCTTGTTACTTTACTCGTTTTCAGACTAAGTGTCATTTTTCTTTCCAAAGAGATGAAATGCCAAGATTATGTCATTCCTACTTGTATCTAATAATAGCTTAATCCACAAATAATTGTAATGAAGTCACTTGGGCCACTGGCAGAGAATAGTTTGATCCAAAGACCACTGAAATGAATGGGATTCTTCACTGAGAGCGAAGCGAAGCTTTGGGTCAAGCCCTAGGGTGCTATTCCATGTATGTGTGCATGCACGCGCATGTGCGAAAGCGTTAGGCTGTGCTATGGAAACCAAATTTCATAAAAATCCCTGCCAGCTCTCCCAATGGAACACTGGTGAGTAAGAGAAGATGCCGCACAGACAGACAGGAGATGCGTTAGCAGCCCCCAAGGTAGCAGAGCAGTTGCCGTAACAGCCAGCAGCAGACATTATCCAGGCCCGTATTGCTGCTGCTGGAATTAGAGTAGGAATGTAGGTCTCCCAGCTGCCAAGTGCATCTTTTGTGTGGCCAAGGTGTCAGTCGCTGTTCTGGAGTAGGCAGGGGACTGATGAAAACATAAACAACGGCAGCAACAGCAGGCGGGATTGCTCATTTGGTGCAGAAATTGCCCAGCTGTGCCACCGTGCTCTTGTAATCGCATTAGAAAAGTCAAACTAATAAGCATGCAATGAGCTCCCCCCTGTAGGGTATGTCGGTGGATAGGCAGGCACATCACGTAAGCGTGTGAAGTCTGTGCCCGGTGAGATCGGAAGGGAAGAGCCAGGGAGGTGCATTGGCAGAGCCGCGGGTGAGTTGGTGCAGTGCCTGCCAGTGCTGCTATTTTCCGTATGTGCTCAAAGCAGCTTGCTCTAAAGAAACAAAGGCAAAAAATAATGGCAATGAGTTTGTTGCTCTTAAAGGACACATTTTAAGGATTTAGCTTTTCTGGCAAATGCTTTAATTAAAATGATGATGTCTTTTGCCAGATCGCTGAGCAATTAAGCCCTAATCAAGCTCAGAAGAAAGTATTTCCATGGAATGTTTTCACTGCAATTCCTGATCAAGATTGTGAGGAGGAGTATTATTTAGAAAGATCTCATTAACAGACGTTATAAGGTTGCTTATGGCCCTGTGAGAGTTGATGACGAAACTCTCATGGCCTTCATTAGAAATCAAAGCCTTTTGATGCAAGGTAAATATGGATCTGGGTGCACGTATAATAAAGTTATACATATTAGCTTAAAAGCAGCTTCTCTGGAAATCCTATTGGAAATTCTTAGTTTTCCTAATGTGTAAGAGAAATCCATTTTCTGTAGGTATTTTTAGTGCTAACTTCCTCTCAAGTGCTATTATCTTACACCCTCTACCATTAGCGCTTGCGGTGTTTCCAGGCCAGTCCTGTGATTGCGAAGCGTCCCTGCCTGCTTTCTGAATGACTTCTCAGGCAGGAGCCAGAGAGGCCAGTTGTTACTGCTGGCTGCCGGCAGCTGCTTCTCCCTGCCTGGAATCCCGATTGATAAAAGACTAAAACGCTTTCCAAGAAGGGAAGGTCATCGGTGTTTGGTTCAGTGTGAGACCCCGTCAGCAGAGACCCTTCTCAACACAAGCCTCCTATGTAGATGTAAAAATGTGTTCCTCTGCAGAAGGCACGCATGTGTGGGAACACACAACTACGCTATTGAAAGGCGTTTCAGAGCTGCACACTGCTGTTTCTCATTGAGCCACGGCTATTTTAGCATGAGCTGCATGAAGCAGTCCAGATTTCTGCATTTTATTTTTTTTTTTATTTACCACTTGTTACATTTACAACTCAAATGAGCTTGCTGTGCTTGAGAAAATTGCAAGAAGTGAAAAGATTACAGCCCAAACCCCTCAATGAGCTTAAATATGCCTCTCTTTTTGTGGCAAAACACCCTAAGGCGAAGTATTTTAAAAACAGCAGTGCTGATAATGAGAGCTAATAACTTTCCAGATGTTTGCTATTTTGCTACATATGACTTTTTAAAAAAGGTATTTAAAC
The DNA here is from genome assembly GCA_008921705.1 of Burhinus oedicnemus. NCBI lineage: Eukaryota > Metazoa > Chordata > Aves > Charadriiformes > Burhinidae > Burhinus > Burhinus oedicnemus. The sequence continues at coordinate 2,640,444 of VFFE01008255.1, read as the reverse complement.
TCACCCTGCCAGTTGTTGTGGATGCCTGTGTGTGTGTGTGTGTTTAATGAACAGCTGGCTCTTTTGAACTAGGAATTTTCATACTTTCAGTTCCATGAAACTGGAATCAGAGGAGGCAGCTGATCGTACAAGAGGGGGAGCACAATTTCTCATGTGGATTCGGAAGCAGGGAGGGAGGGAGAGAGAGAGAAAAAAGCATCGTAATATTGCGTGTGTTTCAGTGGATCAAGTCTTTCCTCTATCTGCATCCAAGCTATTTGGTTGTGATCAGATGATCAGAGCTCAAGGAAGCGATTGGAGAGCGAGCTGGCTGCAGCTGCACCGTAGGCTGTTTTCAGGGACAAGGAGCCACTGTTTTTCAAACATAGCATAAACATAGAAGTTATTTTGTAGGCTTCAGGATGCAGATATGGGTTGTGCTGCCAGCATTGTTCTGCTCCAAGCCTTTCGTTCTGTGGTACAGAGGAACTGTCCACATATCTGCAGGCGACGACGACGAGAGGAGTTGTCACATGAAATTCTGCCGCTGGATAGCGATGATGAAATGAGCAGACCCAGGACTCTCATCATAATGGTACAGTATACTTTAATCGACAGAGAGAGGTGACAGAATTATTATTACAGATGTTACGTGATTATTTTTTTCCTTTAACTATATATTCGTAGAGAAAAAGTATTGACAGGCTCTTTGTCACTGTAGGTTTGTTTGCCTGGTACCTTTGCTGCCTCTGTTGTCAAACAGAGCTGAAATGTTACTTTATAGGTGAAACTGTGAGCTACGCATAAGCTCTATATAAAGTAAATGTTCTGTTATTTAATTCTTGGTGAGTTTTGTTGCTATTTGCGAGATAGGCAGCACTGGAGCTGGTAGTGTGGTTATGTTTTATTTCAGACTTGGAATTCCAAACAGCAGACAGCTTAGGAAATGTTTACTAAGTCATAAAAACAAAAACAAACCCAAAAGCCAAACAAAACAAACCAAAAAACCTTTACTTTCACCACGGATGCAGTTGGAATTTATATCAAGTTATATGCAAATAAACTCCCATATATCTTTGCTGCAAACTGTTTGCAGCAGTAAAATGTTTGCTGGATCACGGCTTTCCGGTTTAGTGAGTTGCCTCCGTTCTTTAACGAAAAGGGGCTTGAAAGGCTCTCAGTCTTCGAGAGTCATTTTCTTTCTGAATTAAATCGGATTATTTTTATGTTGTGGTGGGAATATAATAAGCACTGTAAGTTTATTAGGAATAAGTGGCAGGGTTTTTCCTCATTATAACTCACTGTTTCAGAATGAGGAATATGCTTACTGCTCTTCCTTGCCAAATGCACGTATGGTGAGCCTTTCCAGAACCCTGGAGTAGTTTGGGTCTGAGATGGCAATGATTTGGTACTGTGTGGCTCTCACTTGATAAAAATATTACCAAGACACTGTAAATAGTATATTTGCCAGTTTTTCAGGACACTCGTGTGTGTCATTTGAGTGGTAGGTATTGTTTTTTTATATAAAGTGTGTTATGATGAAGTCCAAAGTGCATCCCCCTGATACCCCACTGTACCCCACAGGGCAGTAACTTAGTTGTAAGTGGGTGATGGTAACATTAGAGAATTTAACAGCTGTCATGAGATCTCGCAGTGGTTTGAACAGAGCATTGCTGCCCATAGAGAGGTGTGTGGTGCAGTCATAGCAACTATAGTAGCTCGGACCCAATCCAAGCCGTGCTTTGTGTATCAGCTCAGAGTATTATCCAGTGCATGGGGGAGGCTAATGGTCATAAGGAGGAAGGGGATGGATTTCATCATTATGAAGCTGATGTTTAAGCTTCTTTTGCTTTAAAATCCAGTATCTATAAACAAACCCTTTTTTTTTTTCTTCATTTTTACCGCTTAATGGTTAAAAAAATGACCTCAACAGCATTTAAACAAAAACTGTCTCCTTCCTGTAGTAATTTCAAGCATAATGAAGTGAGAAGGGCCTGGAAGGAATTGCGGCATGTCTGAGTATGGATCATCTGTGCAACTTGCTTCAGTCCTTGGAAGAAAAGGGTAGTCTTGGGTGTCGTGGCAGCAAACAATGTACCAAACAACCTCCTCATACCCAGGTGCAGTTATCAGCAGCTTGAGTTGCACTTCGTTGTGTGGTAGATCCTGGGAAAGCGCGCCTCCGAGAGCTACAGCAAAGGTCCCTGGGCTCTCAGAGACGTGAGACTGTCCCGCAGTGTGGAGGCAGCTGTGGAAGCTGTCCACCACCCTGCGGAGCTGGGGATGCCCAAAGGAGAGGCATGCTGGTCAGACGGTCTGTTACCTGCTGCTGGATGTGGGCTTTCAGGGATCCCCTCCCAGTCTCAAACATATCCAGCCATCATAGTAACGGGGGCTACGGCAACAGTTAATGCACTGGTGTTTGTCCTGTGAAAAGGCTGCCCTTTCCCAGGAGGTCTGTGGGATCACTTTCTGCCCGTTGGTCCCTTTGAGAAGAGGAGGATGAGCAGTTCAGCCCTGTCGTGAGGCTGGTGTAGGTGCAGATGGGCGCTTCGGAGGAAAGCTGCTGGGCAGGGGACGACTCGCGAAAATGGTCTTTCTTTCTCTTCCGGATGCGTGTTATTACTGTGCCTTGTCGTTTAGAAGCAGTTAATTATGTAACTGTCTAAAAAGATTTGCCATTGAGCTTTCCAGTTGGGTTTAGTAATGACCTGGAGAGTTGCGAAGAAAGTGCTGCTTCAGAGCACTTTTGTGGCAGAAATGGATGGTCCTGTTTCCACCAGAATTCATGTTACTTCAAAGAGCAGTACGATAAAGAGCGCTGGAGGCTACTGGACCTCAATAAAACATGTGCTATGGTCCTAACAGATTATGGTTTTTTTTCCCATTGGTCTGTTGTAGATCACTGAAGTTTATGTCTGGGTAATACAGTGGAGACAACTATGTAGACAAGCAAGAGTGTTTAGTTCACAGTGTTGTTATGCACATTGTGCAGATGCCAGGAGCTAAACTGATCCCAATGAGATTAATGAGTTTTCATGTCTGAGGGCAGCGAGTGATTGGGGTGCCCAAAGAAGAGAGGCGAGGAAATCCCCAAATGCAGAATATCTGGAAAATATATAATTTATATAATTGGAAATATATATATAATCGGAAATATATATAATCTGAAATATGTATCTGAAACTGCTGTGCCTGTGTGCGATCGCCAGAGGCTGTGGCCTCCTGTCAGCTGAAGATCTGGCATTTTATCTTTTCATGCCTTCAGATGAAATGGTCCTCCTCTTTGTTGCCTGTGTGCCACTGGCTATATGCTCCCTACTGAGAGTGTTAGTATTTGGTATTGATTTCAGGAGATAAACTATGCCTTCTTTTTGAATGGCTTTTTTGAGTCCCCAGGCTCTGCTGCATGTTCTTGCAAGTTTGCCTGTCCCATGTGAAGCAAAAGTAAAATCTCAATGTTGCCTTTGATATGGAAAGCAATTCTGAGGCAGAGAGAACAGCAGTCTACCCTAAAATACTTAGAGTAAGTATGCAGCTCTATATGTGTGCCCCACTTTCCTTTGTTAGTCCCTGAAGGGGAGCATCCTTGTAGGATATTCTTCTAGGAATTATGCCTTTGCCAGGGGCACTCCGAGCGGGAGATGCTGTGGGTGCGCTCCATGAGAAGAGAAACAGAGAAGGCTTGAGTACAGCCTCCAGCTATTGCTGAACGGCCACCTACTAATCATTGTGTGAAACCTTTGGGCATCACAGCAGGTACTTCTAGCATTCTAGTCCTTGCAGAAAGTGAAGACTGATGTCTTTATTCACAGAAAATTTTTTTCCTCTTCAGTTTGTTAGATTAGAAATCTGGTTTGGGCAAGACAGATTAATCAGTTTTAGATCTTGGCGAGATCCACAGAGCAGGGAGAGATATCAGAAAGACAAAATTGGAAATTCTTTGTCAATTACTGTTGTGTGTCATGTCTTGAACACGATCCTGGCAGTTGCCAGAGACATGCAAAATAATTATGCAAACAACCTCTAACTAGGTGTACCAGCTGAATCAATGTGTTCAGTGACTCTGCATTTAATAGACGATCTTGTTGTTTTCTGTACCTTTAAGAGTATGGGTGTAAGATCTGGTTTTCAAAATAAGGTCCATCAGATGGTGAGGCTTGAGGTATTAAAAATCTATGTAGAGCGAATGCAAATGACTGTACGTGCTGTTTCTGCAAGAAAAAGGAGAAGAGGAAGGTGCCTGAAGGAAGAAAATTTAATACATGGGGTTATGTGGAACTGCTTGGTGTTTGGAGTGGGGGCACTAACGTTTAGGATGATGCTTTGCATTTGGAACTTGTGACATGAAAAGAAGTTGAGCTTTATCTAGTAGGTCATTCTTTGTTTTTTCATGTGATTTATTATGAACAGTGGCAGCTGCAATTTGTGTGGAAGATAACAGCAAAGCATGGTATTTGAGGATATGACCCTCCTCTCCGCTCCCCTACCCCCCCTCACCCTTGGTAACCAGCTACACAAAAACATGATAAAATGTTTTGCATTTTGAATAAAATAACCGTAACTTGAACAGACGTGTTCGCTTGAATGTGGCAACAGCAAGGTGACAGTGCTACTCTCTTTATTCGTTTTTTTTGTCTCTGAAAAGAGACAGCTTGCAGAGATCTCTACTCTTTCCCGTTACCGAAGAAGTAAGAGAAGCCGCCCTGTTGCACCGATGCAGGATGGCTGCTGTGCCCTGGCGTACAGGCAGGGCTGGGGCGCTGCCCGAGCTGCTTCTCGGGTCACTTAGTTTGTAAATGGAATTCTGGTCTTCTAAAAGCAGTACAAACAATAAAAGTATGCCTTTGAGAATTTTTCCTCCTGTAATACTAAAGCTTACCTCCAGAACTGTGCTCCTGAAGTTTTGTTGCATGATGTGTGTTAGGGTTAGGTTTCTAGCTGAAATAACTCAGTGCACTCATTTTCTCATTTGTATGCTTTTACCTACTGAAAATTTGTACCATACACATACTAAGTGCTATCAATAGATGGCAACTCTAAGAATTGCAAGATTTCTGACTCATGACTTACTGTTTTTGTAGATGAGAATGTGTCTGTGTGTACACAAATGGGGATGACTTGCAGCAGTTTTGGAGGTTGGCATGAGGCTGAACTCTGGGAACAGAAGGGTGTTCTCTTTCTCCAGTGTCTTGGAGGAGGGATTGTCTTTGGAAAGCTAGACTACCCAGGGCTGTAAAGTTCAAAAGAAATATTCAAAATATTCATATCTTTTAGCTCAAGTCAGAAGCTTTGACATGTAATACATTTTCAAGCAACAGTAAACATATGTAGCTTTATTTGACCTTAACCAACTTCCACTTCAGCCCATGACCTCAGCAGGAACCGAAACAGCCCTGCCTTTGAATAAATTAATAACATTAGGTGTAAAAAGGGAAAGTAGTAAGTGATGCACAAACTGCAGTTCTACTTCAGAGCCGTTTTTGCAACTGTTGTTGGTACCTTTGTGACTTCTTTGCCTTCTGACGCTCAGCAGGCCTGCTGGTAACTGCAGAGTGGTTGCCAGCCCCTTCCCTTCGGTGCCTGTGCTCCGGCGGGGTCAGCGGGGCTCCGCGCCCTCCTCAGCACCGGTGCCCATCTCTCTTCTTCCGGGCACTCTTTGTTCTTCTGTGCTGGAAGACGTTTGGTTTGGTTTTGGCTTTTACCAGTTTAGGCAGCAGCTATGGCTCTGGGTGTAGTTTCTTAAACACAGAGGGGAATGAGCCCAAGATGTGGATCTGGTTTCATACTTCAGAGCGTTGCACTAACATTAAAATACACATATGGTTGAAAAAGAGATGGCGTTAAAACCGGCCTTTTTCCACTGAGCAGATCTTCTCCATCTGACCATAGTACTCTGAGCAACAACGTTTTATATTGCTTTCACTTCTTATTAGTGTTGCAGCAATGTGGGTAGTACGACAGTATGTGGTATGAAATTATTGTGAATCTGTTAGCCTGATTCGTGTGACAGCTTATGAAGAGTGTGGACTCAAAACAATAACGTGATGAAAACATCCTCCTACATAAGAGGAATTTATTATCTTTTATTTTTTAAAAAGAGAAGCAAGCTATTTATTTGTAAGCAGTGCATACCTGAAAGAATAGGGTATAAATTAAAGGGGCACGGAAAAGTCTCTGTAAGTAGTAGTCCTTGGGAGTGCTTTGGGAAGACTTTCTGGTTTTAAGCATTTGACAGAAATCACAATTTAAGGTGTGTGTTCAAAATGCTTCTTGGGAGAGAAGAAAATTGAGCTATTGAAAGGCAAAGTAACTTGATTAAAGCCAAAAAGGTGAAGGGAGAAACAAACACACATAAGAAAAAAAAAAAAAACCAACCCCAAACAAAAAACCCCACCCCAACACTTCGGGTTTGTCAGGCTTTGGCCATCTGCAGCCACACTGCTTTGCGTAATAAGCACATTTATAAACAAATCTATGCACACACAGGCTTGATTTGTCGCAGTTTTGTCTGTGATGCTCTGTCTGCAGTTCTGCTTGGCTCTAGCTCTGATGGGCTGTAGCAAATGCCAACTTCCCATGTTTCCCTTGATCGTTTTGCTCTTTGGAAGGTAGGAGAGTTAAGAAAAGAATCCCAGTAATCTGACTGGTCCGGGATTTTGGAATTGGGTGAGCTATGGTTGTAGGAACCTTAAGCTATTTACATGCTATGGTGCTCTCATACACCAAATCAGCCATGACTGCAGATCTTGCATTTACGTTTGTCTGCTTTCCTGCGTTTACCAGAATATTAAACACTTGAATAAATTGTAAAGAAAAGTTAAACTCTGGGTAATAATAAAGAGTAATAAGGAGGTGAACATAGCTTTAAATGCCAAGTGCTAGGCACAGGATGAACCATCTAAAATAACCACAATAATATCTTTGAAGATCTGGAGACTTCAAGGAAATGCTTTGAAATGTATTTCAGACAGAATTTAGTAGAGGTATTTTGTTTCATGCTGTTAGTAGGCAGTGTAGGGTTGGACAGAAATATAAAACATTTTATATATCTATCTATATCTATATATTTGAATTTGTGACCAGCAGCCTCTAGGTCTATTTTCAGAGACGTTCCCTGTTTTTTTATGTGTATCTTGGGCTGCACAAGTAGTTCCGCACTCATAACTCGATTCAAATCATTTGGTCTTTTGCCTCCCACAGTGAGGCTTTGGTAATGGGATGCGTGACTGTTCCTGGCACTGTACTGACCAGGCTGTATGGGTGGGTTGGGTTGACAGTTAATATCTACAGAAATGGGCTGGAAGCAGTGATATTGCCTAGTACCCTGTCTTGGCTGAGGAGCAGTGTTGTCCCATGCTGCTCAAGCTCCATTGCAGGAGCACGTCACCATTAGCGGTGTCATTGTCCATAGCTCAACAGGAGAGGGCTTGGGAAGCACAGGCAGTACGTATGAGGCAGAAGGATGCAGAAATCCACCTGCGATGCTTCATGCACGCCCCCAGCACATCTCAGGTGTTTGCGCTGTATTACCAGCATGCCTGCGGGCATCTGCAGCAGGAGCATCAACCTGCGCCCCATGGGACAGCTGGAGAACCTTGGGATAGGTGGGCAAGTGGCAATGGGGTGGCAGCAGCACTTGTCATCTTAATGCGCGTGCACTGGCCTTGGCTCAGGCTGTGGTAGACTGATTCTCTTCTGCTGAGTGTGGTGAGCTGCAGCTCATTCAAGAAGCGTACAAAGGAGTAGTACGTTAAACTCGTGCTTTCAGAAAACGATATTAGTGCCGGTCCTCAGCCCCTGGTCCTCAGCCCTCGCCCCTCACTGGCATTAACCCACTGCTGGCTGCTGCACTGAGAGCCAGGCTGGGCTTTATTTTTTGTGCTGTTGTAGCTATAGAATCCTCTGAGTAGAGCTGATGTGGATTTAAATGCCTATAGCCGAGTCCAGAGTCCAGTTCAGGCCTTTGGCTACAAACATGGTGATATTGATTTAGCTTGGAAATAACTATGCCCTGTAAGAGGTATGCTGAGTGAGGAAGGGAGCCATAAAGAAACCGGGGCCCTCGGAGAGCTCCGGCCAGCCGAAAGTACTGCCAAAGTAAAAGCTGTTGGGAGAGGCACAGGGGGGAGGGAGAACTGCCGAGGCAAAGACAGCGTGTAAGAGAGGAAGACTTCAGTGATGAGAAAGAGAGAAGCCAAGTGGAAAATGCTGTTTCTGGTCATCTGAAATTAATTAGGCATGCTGCTGTTAAATTTTGGTAAGATTTGATTTTTGAGGGCAAGCTACCACTGCTCCATGTTGACACATCAAGATATTATGGTACTGCTTTTTCCTCCCTCCTTGTTCTTATCAAAAGCTTTGGTTTTGCTTCACAGTGAGTATACCTCTTCCTACCAGTGTTAATCCCTCCTCCCTTGCCCTTCTTCCACCCCTTCCTTCCCAAAGTGGAAAACCATCTTCTGCTTTGACTTCGGGATAAACGCACTCCATTCTCCTCCCGGGTGGATTGGAAATCTGAATGGAGTGTGACAGAACTGTTCCTGATATTTCTCACTTCTGTGACATTTCTTCTTTACAACAGTAATCTTAATACACTTGGTCTAAACCTATTTTAAATACATCAGAATTCCAGTTCAGCACATTCTAGACAAAAGCCCTATGCAAACTTTCGTTGCTCATGAGAGGTGAAGAGATAGATCTCTGAGCCTTTATCTCCACGCTTCATACTCTTCGTCTATCAGAATCATTTGGTTTTAATGCATGTGGAAAGTCTTTGTTGCTCCATACCCTTTCCAGTAACCTCTGGCCTGCAAAGCCGGGTAACGTGGCACAGTCCAACAGGAGTCATTTCGCCTAATGGCAGCTGCTGAACCATTCCACCATCAGCTGTGGCAGAAAGGTAAATCCGGGAGTAGATGCTGTGAGTGCACCTACAGTGTAAACTGAAGTGTGATTACTGCATGCTGCAAAGCCTAGTGTGGCTAGCATCTTTTTCTGTGCATCCCAGGGGGATTGCCACCTGATTTCTAAAAACTCTCAAGAGATTCTAACTTCTAGATTACATTTCCTGATTCATACAAGGTTTTGACGAAAGGCATCACTACTTCATGACTATTAGATGACTACTGCCAACATGCGGGTGAATACAGACTGGTTCCGGGTTGCGATACCTCCTGTAGCTTAAGAGGAACTGGACAAACACAGGTCAATGGTTTTGATGTTCCCTTAACCAAAGAAAGGTTTGTAAAGGCAAAACACAGGATTTCATTTCTAAGGCTAAGCAGCATTTCAGCATATTTGAGCCTGTCCACCAGTACTAACTGGCAGCTCTGCTTTTGTGAGCGAAACGAGAAAGGAATTCTCTGCCAAAGTACTCAACTAACTGAACTCTTGTTCGCTGCAGTGCTGTTGTTTCAGGAATACAGAAACAGGGATGGTATCTTCAGAGTGTTTGGAGCTAAGGAAGATGGAGGAAGGCGGAGTGTCTACGAAATACAAGAACAGTTCCTTGAATCACTTCCTTGAATAATTAAGGCTTCCAGCTTGAATTAGTGATTAGAGTGAGGAATACCACAGTGGGGAAAGGATTAGGATTCAGCACCAAAGAGTGTCACATGAATGCTTCAGGATGTTTTGGGTGGCAAGGGTGTGACGTTATCTCAGGGCACTATTCCAAGTCTAGTCCGGCTGAAGCTAGCTCAGACCGTGGACCATGATCTCCTACGCTGAGGTGTGGTAGCTGTACATATGTGCACACGTTTCCAGTCAGAAAGAAATGGATTCCTTCGTTGTTCTGGGGCTCAATTATTTCAGTCCTTCTAGGACTCTTATTTTAAAGTCAAGGAACTCTGTAAATCAATACATATTATTAAAATGTACTTTTTTCATCCTGTTAATTTGGTGCCTCTCCAGAACAAAATGTTATGTTCTGTCTGAACAGAAAGAATTTGTGTGCAATATCTTGCTTCTACAATTGCAGTCTGTTAATAATTATTACCAATTTGTGGTTAGCTTAAAACATAATAGATTCTGTGTGTGTGGTTTTCGATGAAAAATAGCCATTGTAATGTTTGTCAGACTTCTTTCTGCCTCAGGGATCGCTCTGAATACAGTGTATGGAACCAATTGAATTGAACACTTCATGCCTTTGGTGTTTGTTTTTCCTCACTTCTCATCTGTCAACTGCTGTGCTCATTTTCTTTTCATTAGTATTGATACTTTCTTGAAGATGAGATGGCCAGATTCAGTTCTCAGTTATACGTGTGCAAATCCAGCAGAATAAGATTTTGACTTAATGCAGTAAAAAAGATCAGAAGTGTAATTCTGCGCTGCTTGCATGTTTCTCTCCCCAAAAAAAGAAATCATGAAGTTAGAGTGGAAAATGTGTGTGGCCTTGCTGAATCAATCAGTGGTTTGCTATGAAACTAGAATGTTGGGAGTTGAACGTCATGTCACCAACTACTCGTAACTTTCTTTGGTGTTTGGTGTTACCGTGATGTTTTCCACAGGTTGTGACATGTGCTAAAATTAGCTCTTTCACAGAGGGTAAGCATTAACAGTAAAGAGATTAATTACTGAAATACAGATTTCTGGAACCACATGCTCCACTGTCCTTTTTGAGATTTTTCTTCCGTTAGTAAATGATGTGCAAACATGCATTGCAGCTATCTCTATAGGAGATCTGATCTTAATGGGATTACAGAGAAGGACAAGTTCTTGGGAGAAACAGAGCTTGGAATTGGGCCTATTTTTTTTTCTCGCCTTTGGATACTTGTGGCTTGAAGGTAAAGAATAAAAAGTGTTCACACGGATGATCTGCACTTCTTTCTTTTCAGTGCCCTAGCTCTTTTCCTGTCTTTACCATGTTCTCCCACGTGCTTGAGGAGCCTTTTCTCATCTCCCTAGAGCTCCCTAGAAAAAGCAACGAGGCACAGAGCATCCAGCTGCCTGTTGGGTCTCTCCACCTGCCAGCTGGCGCTCGTGCCTGAATTTGCTTATTCAGGCTGTGACTCTCTTTTGGCTTTTGCAGTGCTTGAGTTCCTCCAGCTATTGACCACCGTTAGCTGTTTGGTTTTAAGCAAGGGCACAGCCCATTAGGAGGTGCAGTGATCTAAGCAGTTATCTAAAAGCTTGTTTGTTGCCAGGATTGTCTGGTTTCTTTGGCCTTACCACCTTGCAGTTGGATCTTCTTTTATCTTTTAACTGGCCTGTTATGAAAGAAGCCAAGTCCCTCGTTGACTCTCTGCTCCCAGGTGTTAGACATGTGCTCCATAACACATCCTTTGGATGAATGTGAGCTGCAGATGTGTGGAAGATCCACGGAAAGTAATCCTAACCTTGAGTGTTGTACATCCAGTAGGGAACATTTACTGTTTCTATGCAGACTGTTAATGAATACATTTTCCAGTATTTAAGATACATGATATATTTTGATGTTCATGATGCATCTGATTCTTTGTGATGACCATTTGCCACTTGTAGCACCTAATTTTGTTTCTGCTGACAATGTAGCAAAGACGTCAGTTGGGGAAGGACTCGTGATTGGAGTGTTTGTGCATCTGTCATCTGCTTTTGTTCAGAAACCCTCTGACCAAGCAGCTCTGACAGCATGCTCATTCCTCAAACACTTGCGTAAATACAAAATATTTTAGCAGAATGTATGGAAGTACAGAGAAAACTCACGAACGCAGTTTCAACTGAAGAACTATTTGGAAATAATAGAAATGTTTACTAACACGTGCTTAATTCTGGTTTTTTTTATGTAAAAGATAGAAGTGAATCCAAGCCTGGAAATGTACCAATATGTTTTTGCCTTAGTTCTCCGAATTTAATTGAAACTGTAAATATCGGTTAATAAAATGTAATTCTAAAATATTTTCACTATATAAAAAAGCCAGTTTTTGAAGAATGCACCAAAAAGGACCTGCCCAAATGAAATGTTTAAGATGGGTTGACATAAAAGTTTGTACCAGCTCCCACTGAGAAGTTTCTTTACACAGTATTTTTAAGCTGCCAAAAGCTTTTGTACATAGTAAGTGCTTGCCAATTTTCCTTTTTTAAATGAAATCAAAGGCAATTTTAAGTTACATGAGCCTGCAAAAAGAATCTGAATTGGTGGCTAAACATTACTTATTGTAAAATACATTCAAAAGACAACTGTATTTCTTGGAAATATTTTCACAAAAGGATTGGCTCCTTGAGTCAGACCGTGTCTGCAGTGTTTCAGGCAGAACAAGGAGCTGAGTGAAAAGGAACTGCAGCAAATTCTGCTTTATTTCCCATCCACATCCTTTTCTGGCACTTGTTTGTGCCTGGCTGTAGTGTGTATTTGTAGGAAATCATAAGTTAACCTCTTAGCTTCTGATTTCCTGACCAGTTCTTTCGTACCCAGCTCAAGTGGTGCTTAATAGAACTAAGAGTCAGGGTGTTCCAGCTGTTTCTACAGTAAGAGGGAGTTTTCTGGACTTTCCAGAATTTCCAAATTAAAAAAGCCCCAAAATTTCCAAATTAAAAAACCAAAACATTTGGTACAGAGTCAGGTTGTCAGTGACCAGTTCAGGTTTGATGATGAGGCAAGAGTGAAGGTTCAAGGGCTTGTCCTTGCATGTTGGGTACAAAGAGCAAGACGTGGGAGTGGGGAGAAACACAAGGGCAGGAATACTGGCTTACACTCATCCCGTCAGAGAGAATCATCTGGAGAAGGCGAAGGAAGAGGAATTACTATGATTCAGCTCTCCGCCTTGCAGAGGCTGGGGCCCGGAAGCTTAGAGCAGCTTTACTGTGTTAAGAATGACATAGTTTTGGTCCTGCTTTCCAGCTCACTGAGAAATCATAAATAAGTTTTGCTTTTTGATCTGTCCTTGGATAGCAGAATTCCATAGCAGCTTCTTGGGAGGGCTTTCGTACCTCATAGAATTCAAAACAGACTAGAGTTCCTAGAGTTTTTTACCTTCTTATTTTGGTAATCCTGAAGATTGCACATTTGTTATAAGTTTCAATTAGGATTACCAGTCTTTAATTAAGAAATTAAAAACAAAGCCTGGCAAGGTGAAACAATTCCCGGGGTATACAGAAAGTTGTGTCAGAGTGAGAGATACCGTATGAGGTGGTGGCACTATCTATTAAACTATAGGGTTTTGCTTTCTGTGTTCCAAGAGATCAGTAAGAGAACAGGAATGTGAAAAGGATGCAAGTTGTCTTTTTCTCTTTTCCACATACCAAACTTAACTAATGTAAATGTGACTTGCAGGGGTTTATATTTCACTCATTTTTTCCTGAAATAAGAAAAGAATCTTGCTTATCTGCTTTTGAAATACATGTGCTTTTTCTCTCTTCCAAAATACCATTATTTAGCTTTCAATTGTAGGATCCAGATGATGAATTATTATATGCAGTTGCTTTCTTAATTGCTTAAGATAGCCACAGGTGCTAGAAGAGACTATACAGGAATTTGTAACACTGAATATATGTTACAAGTATGTGGTATCAAACACAATAATGGTTGTACAGTAAGCTTGCATGTATGTGGAGGGGAGTGTATTTTAGTACTCAAAAAAAAAAAATATGCAGAGGATCCCAGGGTATTTTATATCAATATTAATGGCCATGTAGATGTTGATTTTGACCTTGAGTAAACGAGTGAGTTGTCTGACCTCCTTTTGCTTCAGTTATTCCAGCTGGAAAATTGGGTGAAAATGTGGATTCTCTTTATAAACCAGATGTTGTTTGATCTGAGCTTTTCTTGGTAAAGAAAAAGAAAAATCATTTCTGCAACGTAGCATAGACACGAATAGCGAGTATTAGAATTACAGTTGGGAAAGCATACAGTGGAAGCCAAAATCACAGCAGCATCGACATGTCTGGAGATAGTAAATTTAGATGATTAAATTATTTAATCGCCTTTTATAGCTCTTCATCACTACATGTTTTGTTATCAAGGGCTGATTCCAGTCCAAGTAGATGAAAACAAAAGGGTAATGTTTGTTTGAAATTTTCCAATGGATCAAACTAAAGAAGAAATTAAAGTAATTGCATATTTTACTTTTGCATACATCAGCAGGACAACATTGCTAATGAAAAGTTTATTCTTCCAACCTGATTGCTGATGTGAGCAGCAGCATTTTGTTTGCTAAAGAGAATGAGTATAGCCCTATTTCTGTCCAACCTGTGCAAAGGTACCCGGAACAAAAGCCCGTGATGACTGGGCTCTGCTGTGCTGTGTGTGAGTCTGCAGCTCCGCTGTGCAGCAGGGACCCTCGTGCTTGCAAAGAGGACCAGCTGGTATCACCATGGCACAGTACCAGCACCCCCTCTCTTCTTGCTCCCCCCCCGTGGCTGCTGTCTCCAGAGGTTGTGGCAGGCATGAGATCCGCGATACTGGTTTTCTGTAGGTGATACATGGAGCTGTTGGAGCAAGTCCAGAGGAGGGCTGTGAAGATGACCAGAGGGCTGGAGCACCTCTCCTATGAAGACAGGCTGAGAGAGTTGGGTTGGTTTGGCCTGGAGAAGAGAAGGCTCCAGGGAGACTTTATAGCGGCCTTCCAGTACTTAAAGGGGGCCTACAGGAAAGATGGGGAGGGACTCTTTATCAGGGAGTGTAGTGATAGGATGAGGGGTAACGGTTTTGAACTGAAAGAGGGGAGATTTAGATTAGATGTTAAGAAGAAACTGTTTACTGTGAGGGTGGTGAGACACTGGAACAAGTCTCTCAGGGAAGCTGTGGATGCCACATCCCTGGAGGTGTTGAAGGCCAGGTTGGATGGGGCTGTGAGCAACCTGGTCTAGTAGGAGGTGTCGCTGCCCGTGGCAGAGGGGCTGGAACTAAGTGATCTTTAAGGTCCCTTCCAACTCTAACCATTCCATGATTCTATGATACTGTGTGGCCATAGCTGGAGGCCTTTGGGTTTGCATTATCAGGTTCTCCAAGGCCCTTCTTTGTCTAGTGGCAAGAGAATGTATTGTATTTGTGCCAGATGTGGGTGGGTTTTCAGCTTGGAAAGCTGCTGAAATGGTGCTGCTGTTCCATCTGTGTTCTTGCAGGGATAGCTGGTACACACATCACTGTGGCAAGGAGAGAGCGGCAAGGCTTGTGCATGTGGAGCCATGTTCCCAGGCTGTGGGAGCAGGAGTGACAGGGTCATGGGAGAACAACAAGGCGGTTCTTAGGAGCGGTAAAATCAGCAAAGGGGTAGCAAGTGGCTTTGGGAGTGTGGCCGTTACCAGCAAACTCTTGTGAGCACTTACAAGGCCATTTTGAGGTGATGAAATAAATGTGCTGGAAGGGCCCTTAAACGGTGTGTGTGAGATTGGGCTGGGAGCTGCCAAAGTGCCCTCCCCGAGGCCTTCTCCTCACCCCCCCGGGGGACGCTTTCAGCCACAGCTCTGGCAATGCACAGAGATGGGCAAGCGCAGCCCGCGGAGGGCTCCTGACACCACCAGTTCAACTAGAAGGTGTGTTTTAGCCTTTCAGGCAGGGCACAGAAATACAGCAGCCTCTCACATGTTTGTTCTGCGTGAGTGCACTAATATCTGGGGCATGAAGTGAAGGTGAAGGAATAGCTGAGATCAGTGCACTGCCAGGCCAGGAAGAAAAGAAATGGATTGGCGTAGGTGGAGTCACTGACATGGGGGACTCTTGCCTGGAAAGACCTGTTAGCAGAGCTCTGACAAATATAAGGGGCTTCTTTTCATGGGTATTTATGCAGGGACCTTGTTGCCCTGCTTTGGAGAGCTCACCTTCTGTGCTGATGGCGTTTTTAGCGTGATGGATTCCCGGCCCTTTGCCTGGTGGGAGCTAGCTCTAGGCATTTGTAGGCAAAACGCAGCATCAGCTGTTCTAATGACTTCAGCATCAGCTGTGCTAATGACTTCGCACAGGGTTTGCATGCAAACGTTGATGTTTCAGCTTAAGTTGTTAGACAATAAGTGGAGTCCCATTTCTCAAAAAACCATGTAGTTCGCTTCCAGTTGATTCAATACCAGAGTGACTTTGCAGAAGGTTGCTTCATATGTAGTTTTTCCTGACTAAATTGTTTTACCTTTCTGTTTAAATTGTCATTTTTATATTTTTCACCCTCTTTAAAAAACTAAAAAACCCAAACATTTTCAAACCGTAGACCAATACCGAACATTTAATTCCGAAAGACCAGCTCTTCTTGATCTTCCCCCCTTCCCTTATCTTTGATGCCAAAGTGATCAGGAGGGAGGTAACTTGGGCTTCCTGCATTATCTGGTAGCTGCTCTGTTTCTGGTCCCGGTGTAGCGATACGCTTTACCTGCCCAGCACGAAGCTTTCAGCAAGTGCAGTTTTTACATGCATTCACAAGTCACTAGAGAACACATGCTATTCCTGATGCCCAGAAGATACAGGTAAGACAAACGTGTGGTGTACAGTCATTGACACCTCAGTTTTAGTCTCGCAGTCCCATTAGGAGATTTTTGGCAACCATATCTGAAAATACGTGCAGTGTGTTGCCACTTACGACAATCAGTTTCCTAGCAGGCAGGCTGACCACAGAAAGGGTGGCAAATGATACCAGATACGGCTTGCTTTGTCCAAATGCGTAACTGACTTCTAGCAGCGTTGTCCTGCTGCGCTGTTCGGGGTGTGACGGACAGCCATGGTGGGCTTGCTGGGGGATTGAAATTGAAGACCAGGTGAGGAATATATGAAAAGCAGCATCAGTATGTATTAATATAGCTTATCTCCTGGCACCGCCTGCATGCTGTGGGATATTAACTGTGTTGAGTATAAAAGCAAGGTCTCCAGATTTTGTGACTTCTGCATCCTACATCCATAATATGGGATAGAGAAGGCTGGAAGGCTATGTGGAGCAAGTTTTGTTTTTGTTTTTTGTTTTTTTTTTCTTTAAAAAAAAATAAATTTAAAAAATATTATTTTTTATTATTTTTATTTATTTATTTATTTTTTAAATATAGTCCTTTAGTACCCTGGAGAGGGTCATATATTTTTTCTTCTTCTCACCGGTACCTGAGCTGATAGCTGCCTGCTGGCCATATGCTAAAGTCATGGTTGCAAAGTGCAAAATTGTTTATTTGTACTCCAAGGGCTGGATGTTGGCTGTCATCCTTTGGTTTTTCTTTAACAACTTTATTGCTGTGGTTCTACCAGGAACTCTGACATGCTGAAAATGCCACAGGGCATTGAAGGGAAGTAGGCAGGTATCTTATCTGCACTCTGCCAAGTGGTGAAGCGTTAAGTTTGTCAGCCAAAGTTCTCAGTACTGGTCTATGCTGCGGAGACTGCTTGAATGGTAGTGTCACTGTCATCACAGTGGTCTTAGTTTATAAATGAAGCAAGTTTTGTTATGAGAGGTTTGTCTTTCATTTCAGAATTTAATTTCAGAATAGGCATAATACGCAGTTGATGCTCCTTGTTCCAGCAAAAGGAGTTTTCTTACTTGTTAATTAAACTGTCTTTCTCAAATCTGTTAAACAAAAGGCCTGAGTCAGGATTAGGTGCATAATGGCTATGGATGTGCAGTTATTCATATATACATGGGCATAAGTCCAGACTATGTTTTTGACTTGCACTCTGTTTGTACATGTCAGCATTGCTCCCAGACAGAAGTCCTGATCTGAAGGGAAGCATTCATTCCCTGAAACTTGCTGTGAATTCAATCTTTGCATGTGACTTCCCCCCCCCGCCTCTAAATTTGAAGGAGGAGGGGGGGAAGCCAGCGTGGCTAAACTGAAGCTTCATTTCTCGATCCTTCTTGCTGGGAGGTGGTAGATTATATTGTTTTAGAAGGACAGTATGGTGAATTCAGTATTTGCTACACAGCAACTCAAATATTTAGCCTGTTTTGGAGTGTCTTTTATGTTAGTTGAGAATACACGCTTCAGGGACTGAATTTTTGTATCTTTATATGGCTGCTAGCAAAGCACTAGTGAAATTCATTTTCCAATGATTGCACGACATACTGTAGCAGTGGATTAGTTTTGTCCAGCGGTACATTTTTACATATTGCTGTATATCGTAGATTCGAACTGAAGTTGATGAAGCATGACACTGAATAGATTTAAGGGGGAAATAAATTAAGTTGGACAGAAGCTCTAGAAAAAATGTAGGAAGAGAGAATAAAAAAGTTATTTAAGAACTCATGACGCCTGTCAGAAAACTGAATGGTAATGGCTCTGAAGCAAAGGGAATGCATAGCTATTCCTTAACAAGAGTAGAGATATCAAATGTTATCATTTTTCCTATCTAGATATTAGTAAGTTTCTTCAAAATGCTGGGAACAGATGAAAATGTTCAGCAAGACAGCAGAGCGGAGGGCGATTAAACACTGAATTGACTACCTTACGTATTTTATCTTTTTTTTTAAGTGCTTCAACATTCTTATTTTGACTGTATGAATCCAATACAGCAGTTCACAAATGTAAACCAAGGCTTGTGGATTTCTTTTCTTGGGATAACTTGAGGTGTGGATAATACTTCTCATGTTATACATAATAGTTCTGAATTAAAAGCAGCGCAGGAGCTTTATTCATATGAACATAACCGATTTTTATGATCATCTTAAGGTACCTGATATCTTTAATTGAAGAGATAGAGAAGTCTTTCAGGAAAAATTAGGAAAATTTACAGTCACGCTGACGCTAATGCAGTTTCCTTCGTATTTCTGCTACAGGACAAAGCATTATTAGACGTTTGACTGGTGATGTTATTCCCCATTACAAGTGTAGAGGGTTTTGCATTGAAAACAGATCTAAGAAAGTGGAATCTTTATTTGCAGTTGTTTACTATTTGTTCTGTTTATATCTCTCTGAATGCTGTAGCTTATTTGTTACTTCATTCCTTCAAACTTTTAATGCTGTGGTGTTGAGAAAACACAAGGCTCGGTGCCTTTAGCATTGAGTCTGAAAAACTGTCTGTCAGAGATATGGAAATAAATGAGGTTTAATAATATTAGGAATGAAAATCCTTTGGCCAGAAGATACTCTGTGGAGTACACTGGATAAGGACCAGCTGGAAACTTGAACCTAAGTTCGTCTTTTGTATTATTTGGGAGTAACACAAGTTCATCAAAGTTTCAGGAAGCGGTGGTGACCCTTATCTGGGTGGAAAGGGTGCCCTGGAAGGGCTCCTCAGTGCTGCTGGGGGCAGGAGGTGGGAGAGAGCCTTCCCGAGGAAAGGAAAGGTGGAGCTCAGCTCATTCTGCGTGACTGATACAGAAAGGAGTCGATAGGCGAAGGAGCCTCTGAGAGGAATTGGATACCGGCTTAAGGTTAAGCCAGCAGAGCTGGTGGATCCAGCATTAAATTTAACTCCTGGCAAGGACCTCTTGTCTTGGCAGCTGCCTTTACTATGTTATGTGAGAGGCACTTGGGACTCAGTATAGCTAGCATGGTGATTTGAGAGAAAACAAGGGTGATTCCAGCTTGGTTAATGTTGCGGTGCTATATTGGTAGCCACTTGAAATGTCTGCATACCTTGGCAAAGGGTTTCTGTTGTCTTTTCTGTTTTCTAGTGCCAGACATAGATGCTTTTCACCCCTAAGTAGGAGTACAGTGAAATCTGTCTTATGCAGTCGCACAGCAGGCTAGTAACGCTCAGTTTAAAGGAGATGATCTTCTCAAAGGCAAAGCTAAATGGTGAAGATAATGATGAGAATGGGGTTTTAATTTGTGAAGTTGCACTATGTTTTACCTGTGAAAGGCGAAAGCAAACTAATCGGACCAAATGCATCGTTTTGTAGTGCTCAGGTCAGACACACTGGGCCTGGTGTGACTGCTCTCTTGGCATGGAAATCCTGCGTGTGGAACGATCGTGTGGAAATTCTGCAGAGGTTTGTTACTTTGGATCAAATGTTACTAACGCTGAAAAATGCGTGAAAGTGTTCGCAGAACTCAGAATAATTTGCTGGGAAGAAAAAGAAAAAAGAAATGGCACTCAGGGTAAAGTTGCAGATCTCGGGCAGAGAACTTAATTGAAGCAAGTTGTGAAAAAGATGCTCATCGTCCAATTTGCAAAAAATCCAGAATGAAAAAGCAGAAAAACTGTCGATTTGTCGTAGTTATGCACACTGATATTAATAAAAAAACCTAATACATGCCACGTAAAGACTATGTGCATAGGGGGAATGCAGCTTTGCTGCTACAGCAGGATGAATCCTCAGCTGGAACAAAGGAGAAGAAAAGGGTCTGTGTGTGTGCATGCACATGTGTGGGCACTGAGGGGGTTTGTTCAGTTTTAAAAGACCTTTGTGCCCTGTCAGCCTTCAGATAGCTGAGCATTGGGCTAGTCTCCTACCTTAATTAAGAACAGTTTGATTGCTGGTGTCACTGCTCTTATTGCATGTGTGGTTCTGAGGCACTGAGCGAGGGGCTCCTAACCTGTGGGGGTGCTGCTGTGATTGCCCCCGCAGGGGGGAGCGGGGTGGGGGAGCTGCTGTGCTTGCCCCTGCGTGGGGCATCTCCGGAACAGGCTCTGTCTGGCAGCTTTACTCTCACCTGAAGTGGGAGCAGGGTTCAAGCAAGCAGTGATTTTTCCTAGTTATGCCAAAAATGTATTTTGGATATTAGCATATAAATTTATATCTTTTTCCCTTTTTATAACTGTCTGCAGACTTAGGAATTTGGAGGGTGCTTCCTCTTACTGGTGTCTCACACCACTTTGAAAGGGGAACTGTTACCTTGGTCCAAAAGCAGAGATGATTCTGGGCCTTGGCAGCACGAACCTGTTGCTGCGTGCTCAGAGACTGAAGTCTGCTACCGAGGGGCTGGGAAGGAGGAGGTTGTTCTGTGAATGCCTTTTTTAGCTTGCAGACATACGTGCACATGAAGTAAGAGTGCAGCCGTTTTTGGCTTTCAAGTTGGGGAGGGTGGCGAGGAGAAAGGATGTAATGGGTTTTGAGACAGACAGATGTTCAGTTGCAAGCGTTTTTTCTACAACTTCCTATTTTGATTTGCATTAGAGGCGGGGGCTGGGCGTATTTAGGGTTTAATGAGACACTCTCGCCTTAATAGCAGAATATTATTCACAGGAAGAAGTGAGTTATTGCTGGTTTTCTTCTTCTTT
The DNA here is from genome assembly GCA_008921705.1 of Burhinus oedicnemus. Classification (NCBI taxonomy): domain Eukaryota; kingdom Metazoa; phylum Chordata; class Aves; order Charadriiformes; family Burhinidae; genus Burhinus; species Burhinus oedicnemus. The sequence goes on along the minus strand of VFFE01008255.1, from coordinate 2,619,419 downwards.
CTGTTCAGTTACTGTGGATACAGCATGTAAGTTTTATACATACTTCCCCCTTCAACACTATACGCAGCTTCCAGTTGTTATGCTGAAGCTGCTAAAGGAAAGAGGTTAAAGGAACACAGTTTTTAAAGAGATTTGTTTGCTGCTTGAATTCCTACGGATACAATGAGCTTTCGCGGGAGATTCAGAAGGGAGCCCAGTGAACTGCGGAAGAAGAGAAGGACCATTAGGCGAGTGAATCAAGGAGAAATTCACAGATTAAGCTGCGTGAGTATGCACCCATTCCTCCATCTCTTCTGCAAAATTGCCAAGAAATTACAGGTCAGACACTCTTCAGACTACACGTAGGAGAGAGTAGGATTTATTCCTTGGTGTGTACGTAGGATTGACTGAGTCTCGTCAATCTGACTGAACATTGGAGAATGGTTACTGAAGTCTGAGACTGAAGCACGGGGAGTTCAGGAGTTTACAGAACTCAAGTGCATTAGGGAAACTGTTGTATAGCATCACATTGGCGATCAGACACGTACTGATCCCAGCATTGTGTGATAGCCTCTCTGGTGCCTGGTAACACGTGCTTGATAGTTCCATGAAAATCCATAATGCTGGTTCTGGAGTAGAAAGTTACTCTGTGCTATTTCAGATCTCACAATCTGCTATGGGCAATTTGTGCCTCTCGAGGCCGGGAGGAGGAGGAGAAAGCCACTGTCCCCCTGCAGTGCAGGGAGCAAATGGAGAAAGCTCCAGAGCCCTTGGTGGAGAGCTGGAGTGAGGTTCTGCCCTGTGAGGTAGACAGCAGCTTTGCCGTTGATAGCTTTGGGCCAGGACTGCACCTCCTGTAGCTCTGCTGTGTGACACTGGGCAGCTCATGTTAACTGCATTGTGCCTAAGCTTTCCTGAATGAAGTTAAAACTGCAGACAATTTTAGGTAAAACACTTAGAGCCTTCTGTTGAAAGGCCTTAGGCAAGTACTGGTTTTCAGTGTATTCTCTTAACTTGAGAGATTACTTTAGTCAAACATCTAATGGCTTCCCCAAGAATGATTGGGAGAGAATGGATCCTTTTCTTCATGGCAAGAGATAGTCTGGTTTTGTTCTGTAGTTTTGTATATCCAGTTACAAGCTGTGTTTGCGTGTGCATGCTGGAGGCTCTTTCAAGGCTATTTTGCATGTCCACTGCGACAATGAATCAGTGATAATGCACTGAAGAAGATTATTCGCTTAAATTTTTTAAATAGGAAGGAAAATAACTTTGCAGTTGTAACTCTTGGTCACAGATTGGTTAAGATGGTCTGTGGTTCATCTAGTAGAGTGTTCGGGTTTTGCTTGTGACTAGCAGCCGTTTTGGACAGATATTTTATGTGTAAATGGATCTTTTTGACAAGGCGACTTCACAGTGTAGTTCTGGCTGCTCTGAGCTATTGGCATACAGTCAAAGATACCAAGTTTAAGTTTTATGGTCCTGGGTCCCAAGACTGAATGCTGGTGGTGCTGCTGAAAGCATCTAACCCTGGCAGTTCGCAAGGCTCTGGTAGGAGGTAGGCACTGCTGCTTGACTTACGCTCTTAAATCCGGGTTGGAGGGATTGTTGTCATTATTGTACAAATCCTGACTGTACATGAATAGTGCTCGCCAGAAGTGATTGAAGCCTTACAGGAAAGTATGGCTGGAAATAAAACAAAGCCCAAATAGTAACAATAAATTAGTAGCCTGCCTACAGATAAAGCAGAATATATTTGTTCATTTTTGCCTGTGTCCTCAGATAACAGAAGCTGAGAATCTGTTCAATTTAGTGGTGCCAAAGAATCTTTAAATCATTGTGATTTCTGAGAGTCAATAAAATGTATCATACTGTGACCTAAAACTTAGAGTGCTTATACCCTTATGCCTATTGCCTTTAATTGGAAATATATAACGTGCCTTTTTCGTCAGAGGCTTGTGGTTCACACTGTACTTCCCGTGAAGAGGCTGGCTGCTGTAATGGCAGGGACGTAACTCGGATTTTCAGGGGAATCTGTTCCGATTTTCTGTTCTTTTCAGACATAAGATAGACTAAGATGGGGGTCACTGTGTTGTGTTATTCTGCCAGCCTGTTTCTCAGTAGTTTGTTTAGCCCTTAGGAAACACGGTCGCACTTGGCTTTATTTCTGTGGCTTGTGACCTATGTCTTTCTACCCAATATTTCATAATTGGAGCATGTTAAATCTTTGGCCTACGGGCACTTTTTGCTATCAACCAGGAGCCAATCTCTCCTTCATGCATCAGTCCTCCACACCTCCAGTGCTGCAAATTTCAAAGTGGTGTTAGCTCCTGCTGCAGCTGTAAAGGCTTTTGTATATGGGGACCTTATTCAAAGAGTGCATTTCTTAATATACTACATTTAGACCTGTGTTTTCTGTAGATGGACTTGTATTGTTTACTGGAAACCCCTTTTTTTGTAGGACCAATTATGATCTGATTAGTTTTAATTGATTGTAGGTTGTTGATTGAACTCGGTGTGGTTGACCAGATTTTGCTTTCATTTACGTTCTGTATGTGTAGCTAGATAATTGATTGGGAGGGTAGTTGATGTCAAGGAAAAGATTATAACTTTAATGTCATTGTGAGAGCTGAGTTTATAATGGTCATGTATAAATGACACTAATTTTTACAGATATAGTCTCTGTGGAAATGCATACAATTATTTACTCAGATACGTAGTATGAAAAATATCTGTAACTCATGAAGAGATAAGTAACCATAGTGTATGTAGAAAAAGGGAGATATTCACTGAGTAAAATGAAGCAGAACAGCATATATGAGATTTGCCCTACGGGACAGTGACTTATTACTAAGTACTCTCCAGAAGTCAAATGGTATTTTTGAAAAGTTTATTTAGAGCTAATGCAAACATTTTTCTCAGCTGTTTTTGCTTCAGGGACTTCTGAAGTGGTTGAGCCCCTTTCAAAAAAGCTGTTTGCTCAGTCTATGAGTCTAGGACTTCATACATCTAAATTTTAGTATTTGAGTGAAAATGGGCAATGTAGTGTTGCAACTTCATCATCAGACTTACAATAGTGACTGAAGTTTTTGGCATCAGAGCATGATCTAGTGAACAGACATTAGAGTTTTCCCTTTGGTCCTTAAAAAAAGGAGTCTCCTATGTACTCTAAAAACAAGGTCTACTAAAACCAAACCTTTATTTTCAAGGTAAATAAAAATGTTTTTAAAGGCGATTCTGTGCTGTGCACAGTGTTATGTAAAATATGCCCCTGTTTTAGCAGCAGGTTTGTGCTAGATGAGCCTGGTGGAGGAGCGGGTAGCTAGGAGCACCTGGCGTATCCTCCCTTCAGTCCTTCCACTGAACCTTTGTGGAGGTGACCATGGGTAGATTGCTCCATCTCCCTTATTCATCCAGATTGCACAAATGGAGGGGACCGGTTTGGTCTGATCTTGTTGTCATAACCAGTTCTATTATTGCTGTATAGATGCTGTAGGTGTCAGAGCTGGGTTTCTACCTTTGCTATGAGGGTCACCTGAGTGCTACTTAAGGGCAAAAATTGGGAGTATCGTTTTTTTAATGTAGATTTTCCTTAGATCCCGATGACTCTCTCTGTATATATGAAGTTATATATATGTGTGTGTATATACACAGACAGAATCAGAAGTGCTGTTTGCATAAACTTTGTACTGGAAACTTAAAAGCTTTGGTCAAATTCACTACGTGCAGGTTGCAGGATGGTTTTGTTAGTGTTCCTGTTGGTGACCATGAATCCGCCCACATGAGACCATGCTAGAAAAAGCGAACATGAAGTAAAGAGTGTTTACAGAATAGTTGAACTAGACTCAGTCCAGCATCCCCTTTGTGGTGCCCAGGGCAGGACAATTCACTTCTCCTTCCCTGGGGTGAAGTAATCATTAATGAGGCAAGTGGCCGGGTGGAGCGCTCCAGCTCTGCCCCCCGCAGCTCCCATCACTTCTTCCCAATCCCCTTCCAGCACATCCTACCTGTCTGTTCAGATGTCTGTATGAAGATGAGCGAATCGCATCTTTGGCTTTTGCTTGCTTTCTTTATGAATAGATTTGGTGTGGTAGCTTTAAAGAAAACCTTTTGTTGCTACAACTGCACTTTTTTTTTTTTTATTCTGGCTAAGGTCAGGTAAGGGGAGTGAAGTGGCTGAGTGTTGCCAGGCTAGAGGTCTGTGTAAATTAAACTTAAAAAAACCACCCCTTAAGATACTTTTCAAGACTTTCTTGTTTTTCCCCTGAAGTGACCTATGGGCAAATATTTAGACTAGGCTTTAGAAGTATTCACTATTTAGAAGCTGTTATTTTTGACATTTTGAAAAGCCAATACGTGAAATTTAATTAAAAATCTTAGCGGTTTCTATAGAGGTCTTGTTGTCAGTGGCATGATAATGCTGATTTTAGTAATTTTCTGATTAAATGAAATTTGTTTCTCTCCTTCCTAAAAAGGGTTTCCAGGTACTACATAAACACAGAGGACAAGCACGTTGTTTTCTTGTTACCTTGAATATTTTGCAGACTATGTTGGTAGTTTTATCTAATGTCTAAAATGGCAAGTGCTAGTCATTGAAGATGCACGTGCATACAGGCCCATGCATACGCCTTCCAGATTCAGAAAGCACCGCAGCGAGGCTACAATGCCAGGTGTATAACCATGGCTGAGCAACAGAATTCAGGAAACACTTATGACTAAGTCGAGCGTAGCATGAAGCATCCCCTCTCTCCCCCCAGCACAAGTGCTTTGCTGAACCAACAGTCCTGTGTGCCTCACACATTTAAACCATGAGCGAGATAGTTTTATGAGGCCTAGTGCTTTCGAAATTCATAATGAAAGCAACGATGAATTCTAACTAGAGAAATAAAAGGTAATAGAAAGAGTAGGTCACTCCCAGCTGCCTGAGAACAGGTCTCTGTGGTTTGAGTAGGCTTAACCCTGATCACTCGTTGGTTGGCTTGCTGGAGAAGTTACGTGTCTGTGTGCCACCGAAGTCTCTGGTGGCTGCAGCTGGCCCATCAGTTAAAATGAAAATGATCTGTTAGCTCATCCAGATGAGAGGTGCTCCCATTTTTTAAATATTTAACACACTGGATTCTCTTGCGGTAACTTTTAAAGCTGGAAAATAGGCAAAGTAGACCTGTATAGATTTTGATCCACAAAACAATGGTAATTTCCAATGTAAGCAATTAGGATTCATTCCATCCCAGCTGTATCTGTACAGAGTAAGACTCATTTAGTCAAGCAAATCCCTTATTTGTGTCAATCAGAATTTTCTTTGAATAAAGAGGCTTTAATGAAAGAAAATGGCTTTTCACTTCCTTTATTCCCAGCAGGATCTTCCACAGGTTCCCCTGCTTTTTCATTGCTTAAGCTGATAGATAGTATAGCGTTCTGGAAACCAATTTCTGAATCACTAGGAATTTGGGGGTTTGAATCTTTTTGTAATTCTTTGCAATTTTCATTGTACCAGAATCTTGTGGGAACTGGCAATCCCCTTAATGAAATTTATTGGCATGTTGGCTTCACCGCTGACACTAAAGAGTGTATCAGTTGTGCTGTGCAGCCCTGAAAGACTGGCTGGATTCTTTCCAAGTTCAGTTCTCCAAGGTTTGCTCAAAGACATGACAAATTAAACATTTTGGACCTGACAAGTGCATGCGTCTTCGGGTAGAAGGGAGGGGGTGTCACAGAAAATCTTTGTACCACTAATTTTAACAAATTTGTTGACTGTGGCTCACATACTGAGCCAAATGTAGCCTTTGTAACGTGGCCAGAGAGTTTGTTGACTGTAAATAGATGCATACCAGGCCAGGCAATCGTAAAAATGGCGAGATCTAAAATAAAAGGAGGGACCGTCTGCCTGCTGGTTCTGGCTGTGTTTCCCTGTCCTTTCCCCAAATACCTTTTGCAGACCCTGAATTTCCTCCCCTGTGCTTGAAATGCAAAACTTATTTTCCTTAAAGAAAATCCGTAACAGGAGGTGGAGCCTGTTGGGAGCGGAGAGAGGGGCAGGCCTCTGAGGGGCAGGGGTGAGAGCATTTTGAGTTGATGAGACCTGTCGCTCCCCGCTCAGTTGCTTGCTGGGTGTTGGGCACACCATGATCGCTGGGTGGCTGCGCTGCCTCTGCTCACTGGGTACCAACGCTGCTGTGGGACTCGCTGCCAGGAGAGCGTTGGGTCGTCTGGCTGCTCACCCCCAATCTCAGCTGATGGGGGAAAAAGGTGCACCCAATGCAGACACCCTTCCCATGGAAATCGTCCCAGGCATCAAACTGCTGTACTTGCCTCATGGTGAATAGAGACGTATATTGTTCCTACAAAAAAGCAAAAGTTTTACTGACTCCATAAAAAACGAGTGGTTTTCTAGCCTCAGCTTCAGCTCCTTGGAGATTCAGGCAGCTGTGGCTAGCACGCCTCAGAGCTGCTGGGCAGTCTGTTTTACTAGCAGGTCCGGAGACAGGGTTAAATTCAGCCTTTATGCTACACCTCCTCCAAAAGTTATGGAGTCTCAACTGTTCTTTAGCTTCATTTTGGACAGACTTGGCAAAGAAATATTTAATTTAATTTGGCCCACCCTGGTGGAATAAAATTAACTATACATGTATTAACCATATAAAAAAATATAAAGTCATCTATTATGCCAGAGACAGTATTTAACTGGGGAGAGGAAAGGAAGAACAAGAAGTGTGAGAGCACTTCACGTTGATGTCATCCCAGAAAGTAATTTAATTTGCTGTTGTGAGTTTTAGTAGGATTGGGCTTGGTTAATAGTATCCTTGAGAAGTCTATAAAAAATGAAGGAAGGTGATGCTGCTGTTTCATTAAGTGGCCCTTTCTCTTGTAAGTCTGCCCATTTCAGTATTTCAAATGTATACAAGAATGCATTGTAATTTTAGACAAGCCGTAGCTTGGATGAAATATAAAATCAGAGTCCTGCTTGATCTTGATTAATCTGGCCGTCACAATTCCTTTGACTCTTTATGCACATGCAGTGGATCCTCCTGTCATGAAGATATTTTAGTCCAGGTAACTGAAGTTTAAATTCTTTCTGCCTATCTTTTTCTTTAATTTTCTTCTTCCTGGCATGGGCAAGAGAAGAAATTCATTTAAACATCTGTATTAAATTCAATAAATTTTAGATACTCAGGATTTAGTGCCTGGGAATAATATGTCGTTAAAGCATTAGAAAATCATAGCATTTGGTCTAGTTTATTTTTAGAATGGGGAAGTGCTTGGGATGACTATCCAGAGACTATTGGTCTCAGTTACATCATTTCCTCCTTTAATGAGGGTTCACAGAAATACAGCTTCAGGAGGTTGATATGGACGTCATTTTATCCTATAATTATGAAGAGAAGATGGGTACTAGCATCAATGCACAATGTCTGGGCAGCTGGAGGCAAGCCAGATACTATATCTGTTTCTGCAAAATCATTTATGTGGATTTTTTTGGTCATTATTACTGGGAAAAATAATGCTTTTGTACCTAGACCAGAAGATGATGGCGATCAAGCCATACATCACTGGTGGAACCTGGGACGTTCCACCCATGTGAAACTAAGTAGTGCCTATCCCTCTGTGGTGTTGGCTCCGGCGCTCATTAAAGATCGCTTCACTATTCAAAAAGAATTTGGAAAAGCTGGCTCAACAACATACAGCAGTATGCTCCATGACACTGTTGGGGTGTGAGGAGATGGTACTGCTGTGGTGGTTGTAGCAGCTGAGGAGTCAGAGACTGCCTTTTTACTAGATGTATTCACAACCGTTTCAGTACAACTAAATGTAATTCATTACTCACTTGAGATAAAGAATATAAAAAGCACTATAAAAATCCAAGCCAGCATAATTCGATCTTGGCAGATTGCTAGGTTGGTCTGTTTCCAAAAAGAACAGACAAGTTAAATTGAGAAGAGGCAGCACTATGGTTATTAAATTAGCTTTAAATCAGCCCTACTCATTTACAAATCTCTGCTAGGGCTCGCAGGGAGAAATTCGCTAATCCCAACATCGCTGCTTCTGTCTGCCTGTGACGAGAAAACTGAGCAGTCATTCCACGCCTTCTAGAGATAAACTGCTAACTAAACCGGCCGCCACTTCCCTTCACAGATGCAATACTAAACATTGCAGTGCTAAGCTTTGCCAAATTCCAACTACTGGCTCTGCAAAGGATGGAGTCAGTGTCCACGTTGCATAGTCTTAAGGTTTGTAAGAACATGCAGAATTGATAGAGAGAGGCATGATATTTATTACACTGTCATGCGTGATGTTGGCAGGGACTGGATTATCTCTGCAGTTGGTGTGTTGCGGAGGATGGGCTATTACGCGCATCTCTGATTTACGGGAGTTGGCATAATAGTGTTGCATTTTATACAGGATTTTGCTGTAATGCAATAGAAGGAAGAATGGCATTTGTCACTGCATTAATAGAAACACATCACCATAAATATTGAAGTGCTTCACTGAAAAATCTTGCAGTAATTTTGATAATGTCACATCTACTTACATTTAGTCGCATTTCCAATGTGTAAACTTTCTCATAAGACTTCTCTGTTAACATCTCTTAAAATGTTTCCACCAGATCATGCACTTCGCAGTGCTGAGAGCAAAAGAATTTGTGCAGTGGGAACAGCGATGTTCATACACTCGCTATGTTTCTCTGCTTCAGAGTTTTCTTGAGTTGCATTCTTGTCTTTCGTAAATGACCTTGCAGCTGTCAAGAAGTTTTCCCCTGGAGTGTTTCAGACAGCTCTCAGGAGTGTTTTTCTGAGTGCTGCCGCTTTCTGAAGAGAAAAGAGAGGACAATGTGACATAGTTTACCCTGTCTCCACCTGCATCTGAACATCTTTGTGATGTTAATTTAGAAGGAGATGTAGCTATGCTCACCCCAACCTCACAGGGATTTCCAAGGGGAAGAAGGAATACCTCTTCATTCTCCAGCCCTAGCAAGAATGGTAGTTTCCGTTGGTGTAGAGAACATGCAAATGCCACGCAGTTTCATGGGATTTCCCTGTATTTCAAGAGAGGTCCCAAGATTTGTGGGATTCCCCAGCTCTTTCTTAGTCTATGACTTCAATAGGGAGGTGGCTACTTATGTCATTTGCTTACTTTATGTTTTTTTAAAAGATTTTGAAAGCTAACATTCATGGTGTTTCCAAGGAGCATCTGAACTAGACTAATATTGTGTTGACACATCTCTGATTTTGAAGAGTGGACATTTATGGTGTCAGTGGCATGTGTGACTGACTAAAAGTTGAGATTGTTGCGAAACCATTAGCCTAACAGTATCTAGGAAGGGAGAGTTCTCAGTGTAGTCAATGTCACAGACTTTCTGCAGAAAATGCACATGTTTTAGTGAAACCGCTACATGGGAGAAATGCCTGCATGAAACGCTTGTACCTCATAAATGTCAATGCATGTATTTTTTCACTTTTACTTTGAGTTTTCTTGTAAGTGGTTGCTATAAGGTTTCCTACTGAAGGTAACAGTTACACTACCACAAGTTTGCTTTCTGCTAAACTTGGACTGAGTGAACTTTGTTCAGACCTGGGCATCGTTCCCAAAATGAGTGGTACAGCAGAGATGGTACACTCAGCGTGCACTGGTGTTTTCTCTTCCTATTTTAACTCCTTGAAGCTTATGTCTATATAGGAATGCTTAATAAATAGATACAATGGTAGGTGTAATGAAGAAGAGTCTAAAGCTCATGGCTAAAGGATGCTGCTGTGACTCAGCATAACTTGAAAGGAAATGAGAGCGAGCTGAGCATGGTGAGATGGTTGGGTTGAGCTCATTACATTTCTGTGAGGAACCACTGTCGGTAAACGGCACACTGAAACCTCAGTAAAGGATATGGCCACTACTCAACCCGACCGTTTCTTGAGCAGGACTGGATATTAATGTGTCAACTGGTACTGGCCAGGGCTAAGTACCAGGTTGGGACAGTCTAAGGCAACATGACTGGATTAATATGAAGTCTCTTGTGTCCTAGTTAGGGCGCCTTGTCTTACCTGAACGTCACACACTGGTATACAGTCCTGTCACAGAATCTAAGTTAAACTTTAAAGCTGTTTCTTCCCATGTGGGCCTTTTGTATTTTACAGTGGCCTTCCTCTAGATAAGTTTCTTTTTCTGTTAAACAATCCCAAGTTTTATTTCTAATTCAATCTCCCTTTCATAACTCTAAGGCAAGACAGACAACTGTCTTTGTACGTCCCCAGATTCATCTAGGAAGGAATCCAGCACAGTATCTGTGTGTCAGAATCCCTTTTTATTTTATTCATACAGACAGATCTTTTAGTGGTTTCCTGAGAGTTGATAGTTAGAGATACAGCATATTTAGATAGGTCAAGTATTGCTTCGCTTTCCTCCCTCTCCCTTGCATCACACAGCAACATTCATGAACCAGTTTCCTTGGGAAAGAGCTGTCAAAAAAAGTTCTGTTTGTTACTGTTATGTGTTGATCTTGTCTGTCTTTTACAAGTCTTTAATGTCTCAGCATTAGTAGATAGTGCTTTTGGCCTGTGAATGGTAAATACTAATGATTTTTAGAAGTTTATTAACTCTTAAAGATGGCAAACAGGATTAAGAGAGTTAATAGACTGAGAAGAGAGTTAAGAGACTGAACTGCTGAAGGAACAGCTCTGACTTTTCAAATTGCATCTCTGTCCCTGGAGGTTTTAAAGACTCATCCGGACAAGTTCCCAAGCAGCCTGAACCAACTTGCCCTGCTTTGAGCAGGGGGTTGGCGTAGATGACCTGCGAGGTCCTGAGTTATTCTGTGATTCTACCATAAGCTGTTCAGCAATTGAATAACTTTCTAGGAACGTGTGTATCCCAGTGTTTTAATCTATTTTGTGTGGCTGTGTTACTGATACTTAATTAAACTTTTCATAGATGCATTTGATACAAAAGGGAGTCTCGAACTTAATATAGAAGGGAAACAGTGTTCACAAAGACTGGAGAGAAAAGTCTTGAGAATGACTGTAATTACTGAAAAAACAGGAACTCTCTAGAACAAAGTCAAAAGAGGGAGAGACTTGTATATTTGGACCATAAGATGTATAAAGGACTATATGTGAATGATACATATATAATCAAACACAATGGAGAATCATGAGATTGTCCGTTGGAGAAATTTGTTTTGTGGAGACGTGAAAGCTTTCTTTTTCAGTACACCATGGTTTTGGTTTAGAGAAGAGGGAGGGAAACTTTATATTATTCTGGACAGCACAGTGCAGGAACAGTGGGTAAAATACAACTTAATGTCCACCATTGCATCAGACTGAAAAAGTGTTCTGCAGAAGTGTTTCTGCATTTGCTTTCCACTGGTGTCCTTTTTCTCTCTCATCACCTGCTTTTCCATCCCTTCTGGCAGTTCTCTTGCCCATTCTCATTTACTCTTTCTGATGCTTAAGTCTTTGAATTAAGCAAATGTCACTCTAATATGTGACTCTTCATTTGTTTAATGTATTCTAGCATGTCAGATGGGCTTCTCTTTTTCTATTTTTGGGTTGTATTTCAAGACAGCGTGACTTTACTTTTGTTTGGCTCTTCCTATGGTGGTTTCTTACTTTACTGCTACTTCAGGCAGTAATAGTATTGCTACGATGACACTAATCCTGTTTCTGACAAGAGAAACCATGGGGATGGGTGCAAGATAGTTTATTCCAGGAGAATAACCTTGAATTTTTCCCAAGTAAAACAGTGTGGTGGCACTCAGAAGCTACCAGCAGTTCGAGAGGTGGGACTGTGTAAGACAGTGAAGATTAGTAGGTTTCTTATTCTAAAACATATTAGCTCAAAGTCATATCTATGTTCAGTTCAAATTGTGTCCGTTGTCTATTTGCCTACATGCGTTACAGAGAAAGACAGTGAGTGTTCCTGAGAACGACAGGTAAGTTAATTTGGTGGGTTTGGTCTCTGTAAGGCGCTGACAGATTGCCTCAAGTTGTCAGATGGAGAGTGATTCTTACAACTGGCCCAACTTCCTCACTTCCACTGTTCTTGCATGAGCTCAGCTGCAACAAGCTGGGTAGAATGGAGGGGGACTGGGGACGAAGTTATTCATATTTTGGTGTAGAAAAGGAAAAATGCAGCAGATCATGGTTTATGAAGGGGGAGGAAGGCAAATTTGAGTGCAGAGAGATTACCTGATCTTTTCTTTTTTTCCACAGCAGGAAAAACCCAAACTCTTGGAGCCTTTGGATTATGAAGCTGTTATCACAGAGATTGAAAAAAATATTGGAGATAACCAGTTCAAAGATCTGCTATTATTCCCTGATGATGACTTTTCAGTAAGTACAAGGCAAATATGTGTTGTTCTTTCTCTTAGGTTTGTCTGTTCATTTATTTATTTTATCTTCATTGCTAGAGGGAGAGCCAGAAGTTGCCCAAGGACTTTCTAAGATTTTTTTTAGTTTATGCATAATGCCTTACAATGCCTTACTTTCCTCCCACCAAATTCACTCTTTTTTCTTTTTTTTTTTTTTTTTTTTTTTTTTTTTTTTTTTTTTTTTTTTGGGGGACATTTCTATATGAATGAATTTACTGTTCAGGATTAGATCAAGCTCGTAAGCCCTGGTTGTTCCCAAATATACTTCAGGAACTCAGAAAACATGTTTTCCATAACATATACTTGTCTGTTTGCTCCGCACAGTGGTGGTTTGGCCAGTGCTGGAATCTCTCCCTACTATTATTACCTAATTCAATCACACTTCGTAATTTACATCCAGTCTTTCTGATCCTATTCTGTTTAATGTATTTGGCTACTAGAATCAGACAGCCCAGGATTCCTGGCCTTCTGCTCAAAGTCAGACTTTTTAGATGGTGGCTGTGACTTATTTCCAGGCTGTGCCATTGCTGACATTAGATTGCAAGAGAAAGATAAATCCAAACGGACTTGATTTTTGTTTGGTTTTGGGGTTGTCTTAAATTATTCTCCAGTGGGGTTTGAGATCCTGAGCGGTGGGGGGTGCAGGGTCCCCAGTGCTGAGGGAGGCTCCCATGGTGGGATGCTGACAGGCAGTGGATACCAGACCTTGCAGCTGTGGAGCTGCCTGACCTCATCCTGGGTTCCCCATTGCTTGTCATGGCAAGCTGCAAAGCAATTGAGAACCTGGAAGTCCAGGGCAGCCCTCGCCATGGCAATGACGGGTCAGCTTGGGAGGGCAGGGGCTGATTGCCGGGTGGCTGGGGAGGCGTGCTGCCAGGCAAATAAGCTGGCAGATTGCCTGCATCTTATAGCAGCTTCTTCAAAATCAACCGATCTCTGTAAAAGACAGATTTTGATGAACAGGCATTCTCTAATGGAAATACAGTTCAATTTGTGACCAATTGTAACTGCTGTGTGAGGGCCCTTCCCATCAGCTTATGGCAACTGCTACTGTCCTGTGGGGCCGGCTGAATCTAACCGACTGCTTTGTTTTACTAAATGGCTCTATTTCCTTGGTGGCATTAACTGAATTAATGTGCTTATGGGATTGAGAGAAAACTAAACAGAATAGATTTCCTCATTGTCGTTAATTCCTTTATCCATTTTGCACATTTGTGGACTTATGAAATCGGAATTTAGCATTATAAAGCTGACTAGACATACTGTGTGCTGTCACAAGGCCCTTGAGCCCCTTGGTTTAGAGTAACCGAGCTGAAGTCAGTGGAGCAAACCCTCCCGGTGAAAGAAGAGTCATGTCCCATGGCTCAAGACCTCTGCCTGTCAAACTGTATTTTCATATCCTTATTTTCCTTTCATTTTGAGCAGTTGCTGCCTGGCTTTTAGTAGCTACTTCTGTTTTGTTTCCTCTGTGTTATGCTTTGCAACTATTGTGCATAATCTATTTAAATAAAAGAAGAGGAAGGAAAAGAAAAAAAGATTAAGACAGATGAGAGAGGTACTTGCATACTAGAGGTGGCCTGTACTCACAGAAGAGCAGAGGCGGTGGTAGGTAGGGTCCATATGCTTGCAATAAAACTGTCTCTTTTCCTTGTTATCTTCTATTGAAGTCAGCTGCAGTAACAAGAGCCTGCGCCACCAGACAGGACTGCAGACCCTTCATAGCAGACAGGTTTTTCGGCTGCAGTGTCGGTTTATAGCCCTGCTTCTCCCTGCTGAAATATCACCTGTGCACAAAAGTCTGGGTCAGCCATTTGAGTAGGAAGAGATCCATGTCTGACTGAATTAGGAGGTGCTCAGGCTGGCTCTGAGTGTTATTTAATGTGATAATGCCCCAGGAAATGGTGGACGTTACTGTTTTAACTCCTAATGATTACAGTTGCTTCAGACTTTGTGGCTCAGTTTTGATGCAGCCCCAGTTTGGGCCTGTATGTTAGCACATCCTATGGGTAAAAGTCTCTTCAGAGTGAAACCCCACCAAAAGAATTAGCTGAGGTAGGGAGCATAAGAGAAAATTCAGCTTTTAATAATGATTTCCCATTTCTGTATCTGTAGTATTTACCACACGCATCAGATATGATTCAATTATCGTTGTAGCGGCTGTACTCTCTGGTCTTTTGTTTCATCTCAGAATTGCTTTCTCTCTTTGCAATTCAAAGAGAATGCAGTTATTCTCACAAGGCTTTTGTTGGTCATTTCCAACATCTCACGAGAAGTCTGTGGAACAGCAAAGAATTCTTGGTATCAGTCTGAACCTGGTAGGCTGTATTCCTCCTTTTCCCTGAATTTCAACAGAAGAATACAAGAAGTATACATTAGAAAGATTCATTTGCTGGTTTCACTCCAGCTGGGAGAAACATGCTTCACTTTTTTTGTAACTGTGCTTAATAATCCTTTTTTTTTAAAAAAAAAAAAAAAAAAATCATCAATTCACATCAGTTCCAGTTGTTTTCCTAGCAATGCCTTGGTTGCTAACTCTCCTCCTGCCTGCCCAAAGTCCAATTTCCCTTTGAGAAAAAGTTTGTCAGCTCAGCTTCATTTTTCACCTGCTCTTGCATCCCGTGAACAAATTACCCTTCTGTTGCTGTGCTGTGAAATAATGGCTGGTGGAAATTTCTGCAGCAATACAGCAACTGTGTGGAAGAAGGATCTGCAGAGCTTCACAGGAGCTCCCTGTCACTTGAGTACGAGCTTGCACTCTACTCCTTGGTGGTAGTAAGTGGGAGCTGATGGGCTTCCTGTTGCGCTCATCAAAACGTGTACTTGGTGGTGATGCTCTTAGGTTTGCATCCTCACCATTGGGTTAGCATGCCCCATTCACCTTCTGTTCCTCAGACCTGGCCGCACTCTCTCTTGACAACTGGAGCCAGTGCTGTCTGGCTTTCCTGTTTCTCACTTTTCTCCTGTGTGTTTACTGAAAAGGATGCCATGAAGGAAGTCTGACAACTTCCTTCAGATTGGTCTCCCTCCCACCTTTAACCATGCATGGATTTGTTGTACATTTATGCTTGTGCTCCTAAGTGCCTTCATGTAGCCAGGCAAAGTGCTTGTTATATTCTTTTGTAAGTATTTTTTTGTCCTTTTTTCATGTCACTATCCTTAGGAAATTCACTGAACCTCCAGCAGTCTCTTTTCAAATCTCTCTAGGATCTCAAGTCTTGCTTAGAATCATTGGTGCCCTCCCTTAGTGGCAACGGGCTCAGCACCCCTTCGCTAATACCTTCGCTTGTGTGGAGGTTTAGTAATGAAATATATGTTAACGATATGTTGATAAATATAAGTTAATTGTCATAAAAAGGCAGCTGAAAGTAATTAATAGGTACTTCAATTTGGTATGGTGTAAAAGCATGTTAAAATCTCTGGGTTGTGAAAATTTGTTCCTCCTTCTCTCCCCATGTACTATTTTTTAAATCTCTGTTTGAGAAGTGGAACTCAGCCTTCCTTAAACTAATTTTATAAATATGGCCGAATGTCTGATTTGAACCCACAACAGAAATAATAATCCATTGCCTAAATTTAGGACAGGTGTAAGATGGCAAAGCTTATCTGTGTAATGCAAAACCTATTGAAGTTCAGTCTGATATGTGCTCCTGGCTCTTCTGGGCTTTTGAAAGCCCACCCAGGTGCCCTCCAAGTATCACAGAGGCCTTAGAAGCGGGGCTGAGTTGTGCAGTGCTGATACTCTCCATCACTGCAGGTGTGACTGTTTACAGGGTTCTTTTTTTTGGCTCTGAACAAGGAAGAGCCAAAATTTCCCTATTTTTCAGATTGTGAAAGCACTGCTATCTAGATGTTATGCAGGGACAAAAGTTGTTTGGATAGAGAAGTTAACAATGGACCCAGATGCATCTTTAAGGTGAGAGGGCAAGAGTAGGTGACAACACTGCCTCTTCACATGAAACACAGAACATGTGCCATAGGGGCAGCTCTAAGCGCAGGACTTAGAGCGTCCTTGGAAATAAACCTCCAAACCTGACTGCTATTTCTAAGATGAGACGTGTTACGGTGGTGAGATCATGGGTTGTTTTCAATAGCACATGACTTCTCTCCCACTTTCCCATGTGATAGGCAGTATCTGCTCGTCCTTAGAGGAGCAGAAATTGAGTCCATTATTCTCATAACTAATAGGATATGGGTATCCTTGATGTGCAAGTTTACATCGACTGGGAGGAGCAGGAAAGCGAGAGGTACCTAGCCTGAGAGGGATGCACTCCAACTATTGAAATAGGGAGAGCTAATGCAGTCCGCAAAGCAAACAGTGTGTGGGCAAAGCATAGCCTCTCACACTGAACACGATTCAGTGAGTGATGGGGCAAAGCCTGTCCTTTAAACGTGCTCTGTACGTGCTTTCCTTTCGCTTTGCCCCCCACGCATGTACCCCTGCGGTGAGGTCTGTGCTGGGACAGCCGAGAGCAGCCTGTCGGGAGCCCCATGTAGCGACAGCATTCGCACAGTGGTATTTATACAGCAAAGTTGCATCTTATCCTGCTTTTTAATTTGATGGACTATCTCATTACAATTTTTGGTAATGTTAAGTAAATCTGTTTACTCGGATGAAAATGGGGCTGACCAGCTTTTCTTTAGAGAGATTGAATCTAAGCATTAACATACAGGAACATTTCTGCCTTTGTGCGGTTAGCTGTCTTAGAAGGGCTGCCTTTTCAGGAAGTAAATGTAATCATTTTTGATGCATCCATCTAAAGATTTAACCACTGGTAACATGCTTTCAGACTAAAAGCTATTAGAGTAGATTCAGAGTGAAAATGTTTGAAATGGCTAATGGAGTTTGAACTTCACTTTCAAATACTAAACTCGCCATGTCAGTGAGAAGCAGGCACTGTCTGAAAACATTATTCCTAATCAGTCGTTAATAAGGAGCAATATTAACTTGTGGCTTTCACTGTAGAAAGTGGATTTAGGAAGAGAGGGTGCTTAATTAAATTGCGCCTTACAACTAATCAAACACCTGGGGCCAACAGTTTATGCAGATGAGACGGCCTGGGTGAATGTCAAAAATCACTGCTCGATATAGGGTATTTATATAAAATAGATTAAAAGAAGTAATTCAGAAGAATTATGGAATTTAATGTTTTAGGCGGGTACCTGCATTATTCGATTATCACAGTTTGCACGCACAAGTGAGAAGATAGTTGGCCTCTGCTTTGAACAGACAGTTGCTATGATTGCCTAAACATTCGGCTGCATTCAAAGCACATTCATAAATGCTGAATTCTGTAAATAAAATCCTTTATTTTTTGATGGCCCTTTCAGAAGCACTTAATCTGTTGCTGAAATTTACTTGTTTTCTGAAGTAAAAAGGTTTTGGTGAATACATGCTATGCCTGATCAGACTTTAAGAGCATTTAACTTTTGAAATAATCAACTATGAACAGGAAGTGTTTTTGCGGCAAGGCTTTTGCAGCTAAGTGGTTGAACATAACTAATTCTCAGAAGGGAAGTGCTTTGTAGTTTTTAAAACAAGTTTAAATATAACAATACACAAGATTTTCCATGTCCCAATTCTGTGTAAATAAACCTGTGGTATTCTTTGGCGAAGTCTGCAAATGCGACAAGGCCATGTTACCCAAGTTCTCTGTTTTGCATGGCTATGTTTCTTCTTTCAAGCGCAGCCTTGTTGAGAGGGAAAGGAGGGGAGCATGCCACATGCGAAACTGTGGGCTTGAGTTACATGTCTCATTCAGCTTTGGTCTTTTTAACGAGCTGTGTAAGGGAGGGGAGGCACAATGACCCCATTAAGGCAAGCATTAGCTGTCTTGTCAGTGTGTTGATATCAGTTGACAAGAAGCGTTGTATTAGGTAAAAAAATTGACTTACTATATGTCTTAACTGAAAAAAAAAAAAAAAGAAAATACTGGAAATGATCTTCTCTATAATACGTGGGGCAGGTAAGTTTTGTTATGGGCAGGCAGAAGAGGTTTTTGGTCACTCTGCAGCTTAGTCGCCATCCTGACAGAGTCAATGTGAGGTACTGAGTGCATCACACGTCTCTTCTCTTGTTGCCTCCCACTCTGCCTTAGTCTGGAAACAGCAGCTGGTCTTCAGCAGCGGTGATATCATGGAAGGATGGTGTGCGTGCTTTGTGGCTGCTGCTGCTGCTGGCAGCGGGGCCCCAGCCCTGGGAAGACCTCCGTATGATGGACCTCAGGGGCACCCGTGGGTTCTCAGCTGTGCTCAGGGATTGCGTCTTTTCAGGACCGCTTAAAAAAAAAAAGGGACTTAAAATGTCACATATGTGTGAAGTAAAAGTAATGAAAGCACGTTCCAGAGACTGTGGGTACTGCTGGGAAGTCCCTAAGCAACCAAGGATTCGGTCATCTTCACTATTACTAAATGTGGCCTGAAAATTCCTACTTCTCCATCTGCTGTCTCTTTTACTCATAGACTAAATGATTGTGTAAATCTCCGTTGCCTGCTGACTTTAGTCATACAGCTGGGTAGAGCCCAGGAACCTGCATTTACGAACCTGCATTTAGTTTGTCAGAACAACAGGGGTTTTTTCACTTTGTGGTGTCTACGAGGCACCATCATTATTTATGGAAGCCAAAGTGTTTTAATCACATTATATCCTGAGCTATCCAGATGAAACACAAAAAATTTGGGGAATCCCATGCCTGAGTGATACATGCCTTTCTTTCATAATTACTTATATGGAAAGTGATGGGGGGGTGGAATCAGTGTGGTCTGTGTAAGCTGTAAGGAAAAACGCAGTCAATATCCAGGCAATTGTCACACAGAGTCTGGGTGCTTCACTTCGTAGAGAAAAAACATCACTTTTTAGTCTGAGACTGGGGACTGGGAGGTGATCCTCCAGGGGCACAGTAGGTCCTGCAGGCTGCTTCATGGTATTAGTAAGTAGTGGTTCTTCATGCTAAACCAGTTGTATGCCATAGGCCTTCCTCCGGAAATCGTGCCTTTCTGTAATGGAAGAGAAAATGAGCTTGGGAGATCAGATTCATCTTGGTTTCAGTCCTTCGTTGTCTTGAGTGGAGTTACTCTGTTGTAAGTGAGAGCATAATTTGGTCTGCTGGGGTTTGGTTTTGTTTTCCCATCTTATGGCAGAGAAAATGAGTGGGCCAGATCTGTGGATTAATCGAAAATACCCCAAAGCTTCCTCTCCTATGACTTTTGCAAAGTGGCTGCCTTGCCTGACCTCAGCATGGAGGCCCTGGGTCACATGAAGGAGCACTGCTGGTGGCCCTGGCCTCTCGTTGGCCTGGTGGGAACTAAGGGAAGCTTGGCATCTTGCGGACACCTGCAGATCCACTTCTTTGTGTTGTTTCCTGCTGCGGGGCCTGACGAGCCAGGTCAGTCAGGGGCTACTTTCAAAAAAATGGCTTAATTTATTGAGTCTGAAAGGAGGTTGCAGGAAGCGTTGGGAGTCCCATGTCAATCCTGCTCTGCTGTCTGTGCCCATGGATGGAAATGCCCCACTGAGAAGCTGTTGCCTAGTTCCACTTGCTTTCCAGCCATCGACCTGTCCTGTGGGTGGTCCTTTGCAACTTACTAGTGAGGACTCTGCTCCTCTCTTCTCCTTCCAAAAGAGTGAAATCTTTTAGTTGTGTTTTCACATTCCTTGCTGAAAGGCATGAGGTGCAGAAGGCAAGTGGAAGAAGCAAGTAATGCTGTTGGATTTGGCATATGTTTCTGGGAGAGGATGTAAGGAAGACTTGATGACCTTTTTCTATCAGAAACCTCAGAGACTGAAGCAAGTTTGCTTGGAACAACTTTGTTCCCAGAAATCTATTCGATCACTGCTCTTGCTTGTAATTAATGCTTTAGCTGATAGTATTGAATAATGTGTGTGGGCAGGAGCTGGGTTGTAGTTGTTGGTGTGCATGTATATTGGCTGCATGACAAACTGAAAAATGTAAGCCATAATAAGAAGGTTCTTAACCTCTTCATGAGAGAAAACTGCTGTTCTGTTACTCTGACTAATTTGCTTTTTTGTGTTTATTGTCAGACAGACACAATTTCTCTGGAAATCAGGACGCTGTATCCTTCTGTACCTGAAGATGCAGAACAAAAAGCAGAAAACTTATTTGTTAAAGAGGTAAATATCTAGTGTGTGTATCCTTTAATTTTAAATAAAGCCAAGGGTTTGGGGTAGGCTTGCTATGATTATAATGAACATCTTTTTTTCTTTTAATATCGTTTAGGTGATTTGAATCAGGTTTGAATCTTTGAGGCCAGAAGGAAGGGGAGGGCTAACAGTGTATACGCAGGTGCCTATTCTGAGAAATTTTGTATCTAGAAAAATTACAAATGTACTGAATTAGCTTCTCTTTCTACTGTTCTCCAGCTGCATTCCCTGTCAGTACTAATCCACTGATATTGATGTTGGTATTTTTGCATGAGTACTAAACATTGGTGATCTGAATACGCTTTGAAAATATTGATATCTTTCCAAAAAAGATAACTATTTGACACTGGTTTAGACTGTTGGAGTTATTACAAGGTGTGTATCTTATTTGGAGGTGTATATTATAGCTATCTGAGGAGTAGTTGCACTGTGAAGGATGTGTAGAGTTTATATTTATTGTCAATATTTAGAGTCTGTTCTACCTTCACAGCAGAAAGTTGAGCAAGGTTCTTCCATGGGAGGCAGGGCCCCACTAGGGGTGATTAATTTTTCTACCTTTAAAAAAAACCCTGTAGTTGCATTGTTTCCATACCTGATCTCAGACTGTAGGAGAAGATTGCTCTTCCTGCTGCCTCAGAGATATTTCAGGTTGACACTGGTTTTATCAACTTGAAGGACATTGGAGGTGCTGGCTGCACTGTTCAAAGGAATTTATTTCAGATGGCTCCCTGAACCTTCCCCATCTTTCACTAGAGATGTAAAGTATAGCTCATCATTTGCATTAACAAAACAGATTTAGGAATTTTCAGCCAGCTCCTATAAGGGATTTAATTTCAAGCATGTATAACTAGCCTGTAATACGTGTGTTCTCTGCCTTTTTTTTCCCAGATTGGGGTTTTTCACACCTGGCTTCCTGGTTTGAATGAGCATGGGCTATTTTAAATGCACTATAACTGCAAGTTAATTTGTGGAGGAAAAGTCAGTTGCAGACAAACACAGGGATTAGAAAGAATAAAAGCCAATATGAGGCAGAAATGTAGCTGTTGAATTGTATGCAACATGACATTTTACAGGCTGGCCCTATTTCTCTCCAGCAGGTCTAGAAAGCAGTAACAGTTTACTGCCAGCTCAAATTGCCTGAACTTTGCCATCTTTCTTAATCTGACAGTAGGGTTAAAAGATAACATAGCTTGTAGAATTATCTGCCTTCCCAGAAGCCTCGCTGCCTTTTCAGCACTTTGGGATCTGCTTTTTATTTTAAGGTTCCACAAGTTGCAAGGCCAGCACTGTGCTCATGGCTTTACAGAGAAAGTGGTGGGTCTAAAAATGGAACATAGTACACAGTGTCTGGGAATCATTACAGCTGAGTACTCCAAGGGGATGCTAATGACAACCTGGTAAAATACATATTGAGCACATCTATTAGCTTTCTCTGCAATATCAGTGAGCCAGGGGGAAGGGGAGAGAGGAGCAAAGCAGTGGAAAAAAACAGTACTATAGAACTGAGCCTGTGCATGGAACAGCAGCAGGATAAGATCCTCTTTTAAGGTAGTAATGCATATGTTACACTTTGCCACAAAGCCAAAAGCTATACATAAAATAAATTAAGCTCCAGGAGGAGGATGGTTTCTAGTCCAAAATTAAGTAAAACTGAGCATGGGGTGCTGTGATTGTAGTCCACTGCAGCAATTGCACAAATCTGTACTGAACCAGCAGCAGTCAGTTGTGTTCCAAGCTGGCGTTCAGCACTTCTGAATAGATGTGCAGGAACAGAATTTGTGACCTTCACTTCTTTTTTTGGAGCTGTGAAAAAGCCAACACTTTACTCAGTGAAGGAGTCTTGTCTTTCTTCAAATATGCTATGATATCGTGAACAGAGGAGTCATCTATCTTGTACATACTTGACTATCTGTTGGTCAACTCGATTTGTTACAACCCAGGATCAAGCATCTAATTCCTGGTTGGACTGTTGGGGAAGCTATACAAAGGCAATGTACAGCTTCATCTTGCTGAAGCCATTTTGGTGTTCCCTGTAAATGGTAACGGCTATCTCTGACTGTTCTGTATATTACACTGTCTCACTAGTTTAGCAAGTTGCAACACGAAGACATGGAGCAAGTCAGTTAAGTACAAATGAAGGATCTGCTGTTGAAGGTGAAACTATCTTCATATGGTGCAGTGCGAGGACGCGGTACTGAAACTATTTCAAGAGCTCAGATCCATGATCTCCTGTCTCATCCTTTTGGACATTTGGTGACGTTCAGATGGCCTTGTCTATAAGGTACCGCTAGGTTAATTAAAAGGCTTGTCAGAAGTCTGTGATAGTGCCTTAAATCCCTGCCTGTCTCTTCCTGGGCATTTGTTTCATACTGGCAACAGTAGGAAGGCTTTACTTCCACCCCTAGCTCTTTCATTGCTAGAGTCCTTCAAGGATGAAGGTTTTTTTTCCCCAGCCCTTTCCAAAATCCATAAATATGACAGCTTGGGGATTTGATCGGATTCCCTTTGTTCAAGTGATCGTAAACAATACTTAGAGGCACGCCAGGATGACTTGATTGCCTGTGCAGTATCGGTTTATGGATGCAAAAGAGCTGACAAGCCAGATGAAGAAAGATGAGGCTGATGTTGCTGAGGAAAGCTTTCAGTATGGATAGCATTTGATGCTGTCCACTGTAGTGGGAGGTTTGTGCCTCTAGTTTGTCTAATTCTTTTCTCTTAATACCACCTTTTGATTCCTCAGTAACCAAAAACTTTCACTGTTGGTGATGTTCAGATGTTATGGTAATGAGTGAGGCAGAAGGATTTACTTTAAATAAGATGTCTAACCTTGTCTTTCTGCTGGAACTGTACAATGAAAATTTAAAAAAATAAAATTAAGGTGACGAATAAATAAACAGTCCTTTGATGACTAAATATTTTCTGTGGGATGCAAATAGAATAAATATTTTTCATTTTATGATCGATTCATATCTGAGTCCCTTTATTAATTTATACCTAATTATTAGGTATATTCTAGAGGTAATACTTCATGAATCGATCGTTCCTATACGTGTAGTCGTCTTAGGATATTTTCCATGTGTATTTTTCCACCTTAACTTTCCTTAGGCAGGTGGAGCTTGAGTAACTAAATTCTGCTCGAAGAAAAGAGAAACTTCCAGAAACTTTTAAAGCGGCAATAAAATTGTCTTCAGTGTTTATTTTTTTCTAAGTATTCCTGACTTCCTTGAAGTCCTTCTGTACTGTACCATGCTGTTTCCTCCCAAATTCTGAATTTTCTCATTCCTCACAGAGTCTGCTACATATATTTATGCCAGTCAGCATTGTCCTCGTGGTCCATAATTTTGGCAAATAGAAACATTCACTCCACGAGAAACAAAATTTTTCCTTTTAGACAGTGAAAACATTCCTAATATCACCTTTCCCAATTCTGTATCCCTGAATATGCAGATCAAGTGGCAATCTTTGGGATTTTTCCCACATTTCATTCGGAAATATAAGGGGAATAGTGCATTTTGTAATTCCAAGTTATAGATAGTTTGAGGAATTTAAGCTATCTAATTGCAACATATTTAATCCCATATTGGTTTGCATCAAGTCAGTATTTTCAGAAAGCAGGCAGGAGGACAAAGCCACTTGCTGCAGAAGCCTCCCTATGTTTATGCAGTGTGATTGTGGAAAATAGGCCCAGAGGGGCCTTTGAGAAGCTGTCTCATCCCTCCCTCCCTCCCAGGTAGACCAGGTACCTCCTTGACCCATCCTGTTTGCTTCAGGAGTCTGACCCGGTGGTGGTGGCTGCTACAGGAAGGGCTCCTTTGGTGACTTGCTGGGCCTTGGACCAGCCCACAAGTGCTATTGCTGGAGGTCTCATCCATCTTTTAGCAAAGGTAGTGGAGTTCACTCTGCCTTCTTAAAACCCTATTGCCACTGTCATGCTGCTGTGCACTTCTTACTGGTCCCTGAGGTCGACTTGCCTACTGTTGTGCAGATGGGCTGATTTGGGGCTTGTTAAGTATTATCAAAGGGCCAACTTGCATAGGTTCAAGTCAGGCCTGTCTCCTTCAGAAATCTGCTGGCACTCTTGAGCTGTGTTTGAGCACACCTGTAGCTTTAAAAGTTGTTGTAGAGCCAGTTGCTTCTTTCAAATCATGGGCATCTAGACAGTTGTCATCTTAGCAACCTGTTGGAAAAAGCCTGGGAACAGAGGCCAGTTATTAATGGCATGTGTGACCTGATTGTGTCCTACATGCGACATCTGGCATCTGCCAGCGCATTCGACCAAGGGAGCCTGAGGTGGACCCAGAAGGGAGTATGCTAATGGCACTCCGCACATGCAGCAGTACTTAAACCTGTTTAGGGACTCTATGTTGGATGTCAAATTGTGGTGTTTTAACTTATGGAAGTGACTTTTACAGGTGAGGACAATGAAGCTTGCTGGGGAGAGCTGTTGAGACTGAGCTTTGCTGCACCCCAATCTTGGCTCCTTTTCATTTGTGGGTGTAATTATAGTTCTCTCACTTTATCCTTAGAGTAGTAGGGACCATGCTGGCTGAAAAGCTCTTCATCAAAATGAAATAATAGTGTAAGAATATTGAAATTTAACTTGATGGATGATGCAGTTCATTTTGTCTGCTATAGTACAGCATTCATGTGGACGTTGCTTAATTTTCCTGTGTAGATTTTCTAGCTACAAAAGTTGGAGTTGTCACTTGCAGTAAGTTTTTAGAGCCCTTACCATTCATGTGGGGGATTTTTTCATTTGAAATTTTGCAGGTTGTATCTACAGGATCTGTAAGTAATTATTAAGCATGAGTTTTATTAATCATAATGTTAAAAGAGGCACAGCCTTCAGTATAACTACTGACAGTGGTTGTGTGTCCACAGAGTTGATTTCTGAGGCTTTTTTATTTACAGGCTAATCTGCGTTGCTCTTACGTATTTCAAAGTCAAATTAAAATAGGAACTCCTGTGGATAAATGTCACAAAGAAAGTTTTATTGTTGCTCATCACAGTGTAGACTTCACCAGCTTCAAAATCTAAGTGCTTTCAGTACTTTAAACAACTGTAGTGTCAGGACAGTGACATACGTTATTAAAGGACAGTGGGCCTTTCCGATAGCACAAGAGGTAAATACTTTTTTGAAATGTTTAATACTGTAAAACAATAGTGTGTTTTAATGCTTTTGTTTGTTTTAGTGCTGTGTCACTGGACTTTACTATACATGTGAACTGTGTTAATTTGGAAACAACTTTGAGAGCCCCCCCACATGAAGGTCCAGGTTGCCAGCATCTAGTCGTGACGCTGCCGCACTTGTTGCGGTTGTGAGGGAGCAGGGTAGGCCTGGGGTGGAGGGCTGAATTTTGAGCCAGGGTGATCGCATTGCCTTCCACCTTCCCAAATCCCCGCATGCTGCCTTTGGTTGTCGCAGCAGAGGTCACAGGAGGGAGAAGCGGTTGGGAAGGCTTTATGAGCAGTGCCATGCATGTCCCCGGTCACGGGGCAGAGCACGGAGCCATCTCCGCAGCTTCCCCTTTAGCACTGTGGCCACATCCACCTTTGCAAGGTCTTTGCTTTCTGTTTCCAAGCTCTTGCATGGGCTTGCCCCTTCCCTATTCAACATCTCCTGCTTTCCACCTCAGAAATAGCCACTCTTCGAGGGTGAGTGAGGTGGTGGGATTGTTCTGTGCATGCAGTTTCTCTGCGAGAAGCCCAGTTGTTCCATGAATGACTTTTATCATATGTGCATTTGTATTTCTGAAGACCACATACCTAGCACTATCTTAAAATCTAAGCAGGGAAGTTGCTTTCAAATATTTCAAGGTATTTGCTTCATTTGTGTTTCTCTCACTTCCCATTCTCTCTCTTCCCACCCCACCAAAGGGTTCATTTGCATTGCAGGGTAAATCTTTTTTAAGTGCCTCTTTCACTGTGGTAGCCATCATGCTGTCATCGCCAGAACCAAAGCTAAGAAGTTACAGGTGGAAAAAGCTTGCAGGATTGTCTGTCTCTCTAAGGAAAAAATAGGCCAGCTGAGCAACAAGGAAGAAGAAAAAAAAAGAAAAAGGAAAAGAAAAAAAGGAATGACCTGAATTTGATAGGGCCCTTGGGAATGGGCTGTGCAGTCTGCCTGGTCAACAATGCATTAGGAAAGTTCATGCAAGCGTGTGCCAACCCTCCCACGTCCCAAAGCTTCCATTTCTCCATCTATATTTTTCCTCCCCCACAGTTCACTTCAGCTCAACAGCCCCTGCACTGGTGCCTCCGCTCTTTGCCAGGAACAGTAGGATCCAGCTCTGGCCTCTTGATGAAATCTCTGCCTCTAGAAAGGTTTTTCTTGCTCCTCAAATCAGGTTCCACGGGTATTTTTCCTCCTTGCTAAAATTCGATTTCCAATGAAAAAAAAATGAAATCATTAAAAGTCAGTACAGTCAGCAAAAGTATTTGATTTTTGGTTGGGATATTCTGAAGAGAAAATGCTCAAAGTTGTTTTGTTTCTTTGTTTTTAAACTAGAGCTAGTTTACAATGAATAGCCGTAGCAAGCTAATTCAACAACAGCGTTGGCTGTTGCACTTAATTGCCTTTCCTTTTGTGGATTTACTGAATGATACTTAAATGTGCTGCTTGTCCCCTTTGATTTTTATTTTGATTAGCTTTTTCTTGGAGGAGCACAATAAACCTTTATAGTTATAAGCTAAAATACTGTGGCCTGCTCTATATGTTATTCACAACTTCCTTTTTGAACACATCAGCCTATAATGCTTGCAATAAAAGCCTGCATTGAGAATTCTCAGTGGGCTTTAATTTCATCTGTTAAGTAGAATACTTAGTCATGAAAGTACCACAGGGAAAAAGTGGTCCTTTCTGTAGAAGGTTCAGTTGGTTTACGTTTGCCAAGCAGAAAGCGAGTGAAGTGTGAATTGGAGGGTCTGTGCGCATCCTCACAACATTCAGTGAATGAGCTTTTCATTGGCTCACATAGAACAGACTGTATGTTGCTCTTGTAAGAGTATTCTTATAGTCCAGGTGACTATCAAATAGTTTTAGATAAAACTTAGATCACACAAATACAAGAGTGACCAAGTAATTTTCTGAAGAGTCATTAAAAAAAAGGGGGGGGGTTGGTTGGTGTTTGTGGGGGTTTTTCTGTTTGGTTTTTTGTTTGTTTCCCTCCCGCCCCATTCAAAGGCAAAGTGCAAACAACGTTGGAGTGGTGTAGGAGCATGGTTGTCATGGGTAGGCTTTGGACCTGACCCTGCGAGGTGGAGAGTTAATCAGTTGTAATGCTATAGTGTTACGTTCATTCTCAGAGAATACGGGATTGTTTTATATTGTCTAACAGTCACACTTTGTTCTGCATCCTGTAAGATAATGAGGGTTTATGTTAGACCAGAAAGTAGATACTAGATCTACATGGAATGTGTTTACTGCAGAGTGCCTTTGGTTGCGCTCAACTGCTCAGTTCGGTGTCAAGGTAGGAGAGAACTGCCTATGAATGTGCATCCTCTTCCTTGCCGCCTTTTCCATACTCTAAAACAAACAAAGCTGTCACAGAAGACTGTGACCACACACTTCCTAAATTAGCTTGTGGCTACATGGTCTGCATGTTTTACACAAGATTTAAAAAGGAGATTTCTTAAGCCAGTGCTGAGTGACTTAGAAAGCACCACTTTTAAGTTTTCAGCCCACCTCAGTTTTTGCTCCAGCAGCCTGATAATCCCCTCTCTGTCCTGCTGGGGCAGAGACTGCTGTGCAAGCAAGAACTCCTGTGGGAGCTTCAGAAGAGGCCGGCAGGGAAGAGAGGGAAATACTCCTGGTTGGTCGGAGGAGTACTAACTTATCCTGTCCCCTTGTTGCTTTTTCTTCCACTTTTTCTGCATAGCTTTTGGTATTTAAATATCTTTGATCTATCCTTCATTCCATTCTCTCTGTCTCCTGGAGTCTCATCCTTCCCGTGCCTTTCTGTGAGACTGTCCTTCCTGTTCCCACCTCAGATTCCTTTCAGTGCTGCTGCTCCTTTCTCTACTGTAGATTTCCACCATTTTCCTTCCTGATGCACCTCCTTTTCCCTGTGGCCTTGGGCAGCAGCTTCTACTGTTAGGTTTTAGGCTTGATCCCTCTCTCTCTTCCTGTCCATCTCACATGGGCGGGTGCAAATGTTCAGGTGGAGTGTGGGGGGAAAATAATACAATACTGGAGTAAATTCTTCAGCATACTGTACAAGTATCAGTTTGCATTTTACGTTCTGTAGCAAGAATCACTAGAAATTCTGACATTGTGTCACTTTTCTTGTAGATGTGTCCTTATCAATAACTGTATGTATTTCATGCATCTTGTTGCCTTTAAAAATGTCATACTGTGTTTAATTGCATTGATAGAAGTCCTGCATTGAGTAAATTGCACAGTTACTCTGGTCTTTTTGACAGCATAGCAAAGTCCTTTGGTATAGTTGTGCTCAGGTCTGGTTCCCTTATTTAAGGGAGACTGGTATATTAAGAACAATTTCAAAAGATGAACACAAAACCAGCAAGAAGTTTTCTGGAAAATAAAAACTACAAGGAGATGATGAGATGACTGAACAAATTCAGTGTGGAAAGGAAAATGAGACTGGTGAGAAATGATAGTACTATTAATATATTCATGAATGTTGTTAAGAGGTTAAAGATCAGTCCTTAAGAGCAGAACAAGAAGTAGACGGCTTGTGCTGCAACAAGGGGGAATAACAGGAGTAGGGTAAATGTATTTACAATGGAAGGCTTAGGTAATGAAACAGGCTGCAAACAAAAAAAATGTATAATTAATGTCCATGGAGAAAGTCAGGCCTAAACTAGGCAGTGTCTTTTGAGGCAGTAGTGATATAATTTAATGATGCTTCCTACAGAGTAGAAGAGAATCAGTAAAGCATGTTAAATTGCTATCACCCCCTCCTCCATCTTGTGTGATTCAGTGCATTTGATTTAAAAGGAAAATTGGCCTTCAAAATGTGGAAACGCATGACTCTGACTTTCCTTTAAGAACTGTACACCCAGCTATAAAAGAGGATAATATGTTCTCTAGCCCCAAGGACTCCCTCACATCTTTCTTAGCTCTCTAGCCTTCTTGAGTATAAGTAGTTGTAGTAATTCTATTATTGTCGGTTTTTTTCTCTTTAGGCTTGTAAATACTACAGTTCCCCCTGGCATGTTGTGAACTACAAATATGAACAGTATTCAGAAGACTTTCGACACTTACCACAGTAAGATCTCATATAAGTTCTTTTTTTTTTTTTTTTTCTATTAGGTTTGTGTAATTTTGCTGAGCTTTGTCCATATTTGCACTTTTCCTTTGTCTTATGTGCTCTGCTTGTTTTACCATGTTTATAGTGCCTTGCATTTTTAAAAAGGGGAAGAAAAGGTCCTTTAGCAAAAGTTCAAGACTCTGCAGAATTCACTAGTATCAACAACCTCTATTAGTGCTGATTCAAATCCTTAGAAGTGTATTTGCGTATTCAAAGCACAGTTGATACAGGAAAGTTGGATTTCCATTTTCCTTAATAATGCATAAATGTCACTCACCTTTAACTGGGATTAATTCTCCTTTTAGTTACCCTGTGTAACAGAGGAATAGGATTTCACTTAGTGCTTTATCGCTGCACCGTACAGAAGAACTGGGTGCAATGTGTACAGCATGGTGCAGCAGTGGTGACTCACGGCTGCAGAAACGTGCAGGTGTCAGGGTCAGCGGGCATCCCTTCTGTGCTTGGAGGCAGTACGTTAATTAAAATCAGGGTAAAGGTGCTGGGAGGAGAAGAAACAAGTTCCTTGACTTGAGTGGAAAGAAATTAAAAATTTGGTGCTCATTCCTTCATGTGTGAGTTTCTACCCATACTCATGTTTCCGGCAGGTTTGTATCCTGTGCCCTGAGGACTGTTTTAGGGAGTAGTTAATGAAATCACTTGAATGCCTAAATGAGCCATGTTACCACCTCCTTTCCTGGAATTCGAGGCATTAAAATCATGACACTGGATGAAAAAGGTTGTTATGTGCACATAACACAGAAATGGGTGCTCCAGGCTTGGGTTGGATGGAAACTAGCACTAACTAAACATATTGTTGCAGGAATCAATAAACTGGTTCTTATGGTCCCTTTACATGCTGTGTTCAGAGGGTTTTGTGTTGCAAGTCTTCCCTCAGATCTGCATTCTCTCTTGTATGTTGGCATTTTTATGAACAGTGGATATGACAGTACAAAAAGCCATTAAAAGCAGTTTTGCTAATCAGAGATTATAAAAGTACCTTTTCTTAAGTACCTAGTGTACTAATTGTTTTACAAAATTAATGCATTTAGTGCTCAAGACAAATGTTTGCAGCACAGCAGTTTTCCATTTAACTTCAAGCATTAAGCATCTTCACTCTTAGGAAATACGCATTTGACAGACATGGTTGCATTACTCCACATGAAAGTACATTTTTAGATGATTACTTACATCCTCTTCTGTGAAGGTTATTTTAATATGGCGCTTAATATGATTTGCTTTCATGAGTTCATGCTCCAGGGATGTTACCGTGTCTCACATCTTACTTTTTTTCCCTCTTGCATAGAGGATTATAACAAAATGAGATCTTACTTTGTTTTGCATCAGAATGTAGCAGTCGGGAATGGTTTGGATGCAGCACTGTTTGATGTTTCAGAAGCAAAGTTATAGCAGGAGTGTCTGTATTTTGTTTGCTGAAAGTTGCTATGGCTTTTGAGCTTAACATACCTTGATCAGAGCTGGGCACCTTGGGCAGGCAGTGAGGACTCAACGTGTCCATGGTGCAATTCCACTGAAGTAATGCTGTGGCACCGGGGAAGAGTTCAATGACACGTGCACAACAACATCACCAAAATGTTTAGCAATTGCTTTAGTTTTTCTCTGACCGTGTTCCTCCTTTGAGATTTTTCTCAGGTCTTTCTACCCCTTAAATTCTTCTCTGTGTGCTCTCACTACCTCTTTTTACACCATTTTTTATGCTTTTTGTTGGTGTGTTCTTGCTTCTTGAGCCAAGTGGAAGGGTGGAGGAAGAACAGGGGTTGCTTGGTGTGTGCTCTGGTGACAGGGTGTCTGGGAACAGAAATAGTCATTAGCAAAGATTTTGCTGTCGTTTATAGAAAACCTGGAACATTTGGTAGCTATTTCAGGTCTGGTCCCTTGGAATTCTGCATCTTCCTATATGGGTCTGAAGAGGCAGTAGGCAGAGAAGAGGAGGGTGTACGAAACAGGATCATGTCCTTACCATGCTTTATCTGCCTGCCCTAGAATGATGAGGACCATGCCCAAAAGGATTCCCACCTAGGGAAGGGAAAAACTTCTATGGAGAATGACATGGAGGTCTGAGTGGATGAGTGTTTCATGGGTGGTCACTGAGATCTGACGCCTGAAGCAGTAGTGGTCTGTCCTTTTCTATCTTTTATAGCTCGTGCTGAGAGGACAGAAGGATTTCCTTCTTTCTAAGCAGCTTACCATGTACTCAGGCTTGTGGAAGGGCTGTGGTTTAATGGGACAGGCTCACTCTCTGACCATGGAGCGGCATAGTGGGACGGAGTTGCTGTGTTGCATGGTGAGGGGTCGACACCCCACTAATCCAGCAGATTTCTGACTCCTCCTTCCTCTCCCCAGATGCATCAAGGGCATTAGGGTTGGGGTTTTGTTTGGGGTTTTTTTAGTAGCTGACTAACTTGTCCTGTACTGGTACAGATCCTCAAGCAAATGTGTGCAGCGGTGTTATCTGTCCACGTGTGGCCAGAGACCATCGGTCAGTCTGCCTACACATTGCCCCAAGAGCACTGCAGTGCACTTTTAGTTCTGAATAATGAATAAGCTAATAGGGTTTTTGCCTAAAAATGTGAAGGTCTGAGTGATGTTTTTTATAAAAGGTGGGATTTGGCTTGAGATTTTTGTTTTGGAGCTCTTTTGGGTGGGAGGGAGTTTTTGTGTAAGAATTTTTAACAGCTGCCCTTGGCTGCATTGGAAAACCTGCAATGGATTTCCATCACAAATATTCTCAATATTAACACTTTTACAGATGTCAAAGTTGTCAACAGATTGCAAATTTTCCTTTTATTCAAAATATTGATCAATTGTTTACACTAAATAAACACCAAAACTGGAACAAACTAAAACAGAGAATAAAATACTCCTGTGTTCTGTGTGCACTTCGTTCTCCTGGCTCTACTGAAACGCTGACTTTGGTTGCGGTGGGGTAGTCATGTCACGAGAACACTGACTTTGCAGTGGGGACAGTGAAGAGGAGATAGGTGTTGCCCATTACTCTGATCTTCCTGATCTGTAAGTAGCGTATGAATGAATAGAAAATGGAAAAGGTCAAAGTTATCCCTTTTTTTTTTTTTTTTTAAATTAGTTATATTTAACATTATGTGCTAGTGTGGGCTAAAGTTTGCTAAGTTGAGAGAGGAAACTAGCTTGGGAGTGTGTGGTTTCTCAACTTCTGTTTGGATTTGCTTCGTTGCATGGTAGAGAGTAGTGTTGCACTGTTCCTGTTCTCAGGCTAGGTAGGTGAAAGTAAGTTCTGGAAAAGTCGGTCTTCCTGATAAATGACAGCTTTTAGCGTGACAGCTTTTGTAAGTTTTCATACAATAACTGAAGATTTCCAAGATGAGATCTGATGAGATCTTCAGGAATTTGAGAACAACGTTGGTATTTCTCAGGCTACAGAAAAATCTGGTTTTTTTCTCCATTTAAAAAATCTTTGCATTCTTATTATGTGTATTTGGCTGTTACTTAAGGTTTAATTCTGCAATATGCAAAGTATTCTGGAATTAAATACAATTACTTGTGTAAGCTGAATGTTCCAATGTTCTTCTTGGTTAGAAAAAGCTTTTAAAGAGTTCATTCTCATTATTTGACAGCATTAAATGGGATGTCTCTTTGGAAATTGGGTTTTGTTGGCTGTTGTGGGGGAAGAGCAGTGAAGAGAACAAGAAGTGGTATTTTATCGTTTGTATAGAACTGTTGCAACTTCATAGTGTTGAAAAAACCCCATATATGTGGCTTAAGAAAAAAGCTGTATTTTGAAACTGTAGTGATTTTTAAAGGACGTAATAGGATCACAGAAATAGGTGTTCTGAAGGTGCCATGGGGGCTTGGTATGGTTGCATCCCTGAAATAGCAAGTACACGATTCTTTTTTAAAAAATAAATAAAATTAAAGATATTTTTTCTCCCCTCCCAGAAATGAATATAGACCAGAGAAACTGCCATCACATTCCTTCGAAATTGATCATGAAGATGTGGATAAGGATGAAGTATGTAT